>OMNN01001095.1:0-15096 GCA_900302755.1 Chromis chromis | reverse complement strand
AAAAAAAAAAATAAAAAAAAAAAAAAAAAAAAAAAAACTACTGAAGAAAATGTATTTGGAGTAAGTAAAGGGTTTGGAGCCAAACATAATTTTTTGAAGTGTACATTATGCTACATATGCATAGAGTAAACAGACATAAAACATGTGTTTATGACCGATATTGAATAAAAGTAAAGGGCACAATGAACAGACAACACAGACCTTTATCAGACAGACACTGACAATATAGAATAGGTACAGTTTGAAAAGACAGGAGCCAAGTGGCTGCAGACAGCACATGCTGTAGCCGAGAACCTAAAAATAACTTCTCATTGTTATTTTTATTGTGTATTGCGAAGCCATATGTGGCATAAAATCACCCCAAAGCTGTCTGATACTATATGATGTTGTTTTTGGGGCTGCTGTAGAGAGGTGAGGAGTATCTGCTCTCATGCTGACATCAGGGCTGTCATAAACTCAGTGGATGCCTCGCTGAGCCTCTGTATTCTCGTCACGTGAGGTCCAGTTTTATCTGTTGAATATGGAGAACGTCTGTTTTGACACAAGTGATAGAAGCACTGACGGAGGCAACTTAGCGAGATGCCTCTCATCCTGACAAGGCTGGGATGCTCCGGGCAGAGGGGCAGAGACTCTGCCGACTCCCTGTCTCATCTGGAAGAGACCCATCTCTGCCTTCCACCCCGCCTGGGTCAAACACACCCATCCATCACAGCCCCTCCCTTGTTTTCTCCCAGGGCATCGAGCAGTATTTTGCTGCCATTTTTCTCCCCCCACTCGTGGCCGTCAGTCAGGGACGGCTTTGCAGTAATATAACTGACAGTGGCTGGCGTTCGGGGAGTAATGAATAGCCTGGCTGGGTCTATCAGGAGGAGCAACAGACGCTCTTTCATGCTTCTCTCTTTCTTTATTTCTATCTCTCTCTCTCGCTTTCTCCTGCTAGTTTTGTTTCAATAGCAACCACATTTCAGCATGGAGAGGGAGATACATTCATCTCTTTCTTGCTACTCTCTCACCTCATCTCTTTGAGTTAAAATAGGAAATACTGGGAGTGAAAAAATCTTGTAGACTCCTCTTATGCAAATATGTTAGTTACTCTTTATTTTGCAAATGTAAATTATGTCACAAGTAAAAAGTAATTGGCATAAGCTGCTGATATGAAAGCAGATATTTGCTTTAAAGGCATTATTTTTGCTCCTTCCTTTTAAAGATGATATTGTCACAAAAAATTCTGTCATATCTATGAATTTCTCTTGCAAAGATTTATATCATGTCTCCAAAGATGCTGGGTGTATTGAGAGTCACCCTCTGCTGCACCACTGAGTGTTACAGATGACTTTTTTTTCATAGATAAGAAGTAATATCAAAGTAATATGTATAGCTATGGACACAGCTTCGGCATGTGCATCATCTATCCTGTGTGGTGTGACCTGCAGCTAGTAATCACATCTACCTCACTGAAATCATTAGTCTATGTTGATATGAGTAACTTTTTTGCATAGAGTAATCTGTTTATTGGAGGCATCAGTGGCTGATAGCTCAGTAACTGCGTATACAACAACTATCACATTGTGATTGTTTCTGTTAACGAGCTTTGATGTGAGTGTACTCTTGGTAACACGTTTGCTTTAGCTGCTTCACTATGTTTACCAGCCAGTCAATAACTTTGTCTGCTGTAAGATGCTGGACAGTTAGTATACAGTGGCATTTTTTTCATAGAAAACAGTTACCTGCTGTAGCTGTAAACAATACTGTTAGCATGTACTAAAAGAGTTAAGGTGATGGAAAACCAAAACAATGAGCAGGAAAATGCTAAAGCTCAATCAACCCGAGGGGAGCTGCAAAGTCGAATGATCATGCTCTGTCATTTTGTCACTATAAGCAACACCCTTCGTATTACACAGAGCAATCTAATCTGTTATTGCCACCTGCTACCATTAAATGGTGTATGAAAAAACAAAAACACACACAGTCATTTCGCTTGCCATCACTAAGCCTTTTTCTTGTTTTCTGAGGGTAATTTCATGCTGTGTAGTTTCTACTGACGACACTCTAACTCTAACCTTTACATACTTATAACAGGCTGACCATCTCACCTTAACCCTCAGAACCCCAAAATTAGCAGGTGGGTATAAAAGGAATGTTATCTTTACAAAAATCATCAAAATGTCACCAATCATTAGACTTTCAACTTTAAAAGTAAGACAAAAAACTTAAAACAGCATAATTGTCATAATCATGTTATTTCATCCAAATCCTTTTTCTCTACATTTCTTGCTTAAAAACTTGTCAAAAACAAAGCATTTGATTTAACCAGATTTGCAAAACAAAATTAAGCGCTCCTTGGTGTAACCATGAAGCCATTAGTGAATGAGTTGCAACCAATACAATCAATACAATCACATTACAAATATTTAGGAACTTTTCAGCTGAACTGAGCTGAACTGCAGGCTGTGTATGTACAGTGCAGATACAAGACAATTATGGGAACAGTATGAACATATCTATGGTATGTATAGCCCCCATGATTTCCCAGCATTGTGGGCACATAAAAAATGTTGTGCCTCTTTTTTTCATCCATCCATCCATTATCTATACACCGCTTAATCCTCTTTAGGGTCGCTGGAGCCTATCCCAGCCAACTTGGGCGACGGCAGGGACACCCTGGACAGGTCGCCAGTCTATCACAGGGCTACACATAGAGACGAACAACCAAGCACACTCACATTCACACCTACGGACAATTTAGAATCATCAATTAACCTCAGCATGTTTTTGGACTGTGGGAGGAAGCCGGAGTACCCGGTGAAAACCCACGCTGCACAAGGAGAACATGCAAACTCCACACAGAAAGATCCCAGGCGTCCTAACCGGGACGCAAACCGGTGATCTTCTAGCGATTCTCGACGGTGCTAACAATCGAGTCACCGTGCAGCCCCTCTTTTGTTCAATTTTTGTGAAATAAATGATTGAACTTTCTTTTTGTCATGATTTATGGCATTAACTGTGTCATACTTCACAGAATATATTTCTGAGGTCTCTCTACTTCTAGCTATGGTGCTGTGCTGTAGAAGTGCTGTAGAAGTGAAGGACTTTATTTTGCTGTGAAGAATGATCCCACAGTGAGTAAAAATGTGACAGAAGCAAAATAAATGCCCAGAAACTGCTTGGGGTTCAGGGAATTAAACTTGGCCAGCATTTTGTAGTCATTATAACAGTTTTAAATGACATAAGAAAAGCTTGAAATACGAATTGTTCCAAACACTGTGTCATTTATACGCACTCATGATCACAAATGTGACATTGTGGGATCTCACCAGGACCATACTGATGTAAAAATATAGATTATATCATATATTAATATTTTAATGCCAGAATACACCACCACCGTTACTTTTAATGTTTTCTTTAGGTTAAGTCAGTGATTTGAACATACTGGCTGTTCAGTCTCAGCAGACCGATGAGATCAATCAGCGAAGTTGTAAAAACACAGTGGGAGAGCAAATTCATCGTCACCTCCATTCTCTTGTCCCTTCTCTATTTGCTCCTCCACTCCAATGCACTCAACCTCCGACCCAATCAGTGAAAGGTGACTTTGGGGGTGGTGAGGTGGGGCGCTTATGCCACTGACCCCCTACAGTGTGATTGAAGCCTCTCAGTGGGGCCCCTTCAGAAGCCAAGAAAGACAGTCGTTGATTATTCCTGAATAAACAACAGGTGCTGTGACGACACTGTAATTTTGAATTGACTTTAAAACATCTCAATTAACAAGAACCACTGATGGTAATGAAGAATTGGTATACATAAATCTAAATACATTTATAGATCACAATAACCAACAAAACATGACCTCAAATCTTTTTTTTCTCTTAGTCCTTATCAAGACTCTGTGACTTACATTTAAAAAAAATGCCACTTTCCCCTAGCGTCTAAAATCTGTGTAATTATAGCATTAGAAACACTTATTCATTTTCAACCACCTCCTTCATAACATGGGTATTTGCATTTGTGTAAATGAGTCGTGCAGATAAGATTGTCACCTTTACTCAGCGTTTGTACTGATCTACTCCTTTTTTGTTGTCCTGCATTTGTTTCCTTCCTGACATTTTACCTCTGCAGACTGGCAGCACCATTAATAGGGCTGACATTTTAACATATAGCTTTGACATTTTAATGTATGAATGTGGGAACTGAACCTCTCAGATTGTTCTTTTCACTACAGACCCAGAGAGCGCATGTTCTCTAATAAATGACCAAAGCTTATGCTCTTGAAAGATGACAGAATATGCCATTATGTTCTGAGCAGCTGTTAATAACGCTGGCTCTTTATATAACAGGTTAATAGTTAAGTTTGTGTGTCACAATCTCTAGCGAAGATAATCTGTCAGTGGTCGTAAATCATTAAACAAACATGGATGCTGTAAATGAGTCTATTTCTGCTTTTAATGAGCATTTATAGAGGAATTAGATCATATTGTAGAATTCATCTGGTTCATATGTATAAATTAATCAGGCTGGTTGATTGAATTTAAAAGAGTGTAAAATTCAGTACAATATTAAAACATCATTATTAAAATGTTCAGGAGGTATAATGTTCACCGTGTTCGCCACCTTAGCTTAGCATGTTAGCATGCTAATATTTGGTAATCATCACAAAACACTAAGTACAGCGGAAGCTGATGGGTATGTCATTAGGTTTGCACACATGTACACTGATTAACCAATATTTAAACAACCGACAGGTGAAGTGTATAATATTGACTATCCAATTACAATAGCACATGTCAAGGGGTGGGATATATTAGGCAGCAAGTGAACAGTCAGTTCTTGAAGTGGATGAGTTGGAAATAGGAGAAAAAGGCAAGTGTAAGGATCTGAGTGATCTTGACAAGGGTTAAATTGTGATGGTACTGGGTCAGAGCATCTCCAAAACAACAAGTGGTGTGGGATGTTCCTGGTATGTAGTGGTTAGTACCTGCCAAAGTGGTCCAAGGAAGATCAACTATGGACAGGGTCATGGGCACCCAAGGATCACTGATCCATGTTGGGAGTGAAGGCCGGCCCATGTGGTTCATTCCAACAGAAGAGCTTCTTTAGCACAAACAGTTGAAAACCTTGCTGTTATACTGCTATTATAGAAAAATGTAAGAACATACAGTGCATTACAGCTTGCTACTGGGCTGGTGTAGTCGCAGACCAATCAGAGTGTCTATGCTGACCAGCCGTCCAACACTTAAAACACCTACCATAGAAGAATGGAAGAAGGTGGCCAGGTCTCAAGGATCACGCTTTCTTTTACATCATGTGCAGGGCAGGCTGCATGAGTATTGTTTACAAGGGGAGGAGATTTCCTCTGACAATCATTAAACAATATTCTGATGGGAAACCTTGGGTCCTGGCATCCATGTGGAAGTTACTTTGACACATAACATTTCCTTAAACATTGTTGCAGACCATGTATATTCCCTCTTGGAAATGTTATTCCATGATGGCTGTGGTCTCTTTAAACAGTGTTATGCACCCTGCCATACTACAAAAATTGTTCAAGGTGTTGACTTCCAAATTCCTCAAATCTCTGATGAATGTGCTGGAAAAATCTTGTCCATGAAGGCCTCTCCTCACAACTTCCAGGACTTGAAGGATTGGCTGCTAACATCTTGGTCTGTGGAGTTGAGTTGAGGTCAGAGCTGTTTTGGCAGCACAAGTGTGTCCTTCACAATACTAGGCAGGTGGTTGTTATGTTGGTGCAAATCAGTGTAGTAATGAACCACAGTATTGGACAAATGTAAATTATGACCTGGAGACAGCACTAGATGATGGATCACTGGATCAAAGTTATTACAATTTGTCCTCTGGGGGGCCATAAATGTCTGTACCAAACTTTATGGCAAACCAAGCAGTAGTAGTTGAAAGAGTTCAATAACAACCATAAATGCCAACATTTTTAGTAATTAGGATACATCATCTGATAGTCATGATTGTTTAGATCAGTTATCATGGGGATCTTGCTTATTTCAATCTGGCTTGACTCCAGAATGAATAAAAATGTGATAAGGGGGATAAACAGTACTTTACCTTGATTTTGTGATTGTTTTTACATGTACAGGTGACAGAAGCGGTCGAAACCTCCTGGTGTTGCTAGTATATTATTGATGATGTCAGAGTTGCATACTGTCAGCTGGGCCTCTGATCTGTTGAATCCAACTGCATAGTTGACCTTTGATCTCACCAATGATCTGACTCTCTGGCTGTCCTGACTGCTCCTGGATCCACCGCAGAATGTCAGTGGCTATAGACCAGAGTCAAATGCTTTAGTAAACACATCAACTCTTCTTTAACTTACACTTGCTCATCAGTTTTTACCCCTGTTTTGTATTTATCTGTCAAAATTTGGGTAGCAAACTGTCCCGGACTTAGTTTTGGAAACAGGAAATTTATGCCCTTGTTTCAGTCTGTGGCGCTGTGTGAGTGGAGGGATACAGGAGAGGGATGGAGTGATTAGGAAGAAAGAGCAGTAAGTGTAGCAGTTTTCTCTTCCATGCCCGTAGGCTGTCAGAGTGTTGTATATAAATAGTTTGGTGGCTCAGCAGGAGAACAGCACTTCATCAAGGAGCATGGGCACAACCTGCATCCGTCTGCACTTACACTTGCGCCCAACCTTGATTACAACCGTCTTCCTCTCTTCCTCCTCTTCTTCGCCCCCACTCACTGCCCTGCTCCTCCACATGCTTACACCACATTTTGAACATCCTGAACAGATGCTGTACATTCACTGATTAGTTTCCTCTAACAAGAGAGTTGAAATTTGTGTTGTCACCTCTTTTCTTCATCTAAGTTTGAATATCACAAGATAACATAGACCTTAGGTGGAGTATGAGGAATGGCCTTTTGTATCAGTCCTCATTCATTAAGGTTACTCTTGCCTGTGAGATGTGATTAACTTTCCAACGAACAAGTAGACCTTGATTATTTAATATTTTGTCTCACATACCACAAATAAATTAATTTCAACTGTAGTTCTAATTTTTAGTAAAAAATGAGTGGCCCTACTAGGCAGGGATGAATCAGTCTAACTGTGTAAAAGAAGCTACAGCAGGAGTTACATGGAGCAGTTCATATATCACCCTTATTGGAAGTTTTCACCTTTTATTGCTTTCCAATATTTAATCGTAATCAATTAAATTAGTCTTTTTTGACAATAATTTACATAAAAATATTTTGCCATTTCAAAGTGAAAACAGATTTCTACAAAGTAATGTCAATTAATTAAAGATATAAAATGTAAAATAAGCGATTACATAAGTATTCACTCGCTTTAAATCGACTGTCATAATTCAACACAGGTGCAGCCAAATGGTGCTAGAGGTCACACAATTATTGAAATGGAGATAATCTGAGTGCAATGAATGCATCTCAAGTGACTGCAGTATAAAGACACCTGTATCTGGAAAGTGCAGTCACTAGTGAATCAGTAGCTACTTCTGGTTAAAACTACTCCTTTAAAACAAAAGAACACTCCAACGAACTCTGTGAAAAGATTATTTAAAAGCATATGTCATGGAGTGGAGACAACAAAATTTCCAAGTCACTGAATAACTCCTTGGAGTATAGTTAAATGGAAGTAATATGGTACATGGATAAATCTGCCTAGAGACTAGTGAAGGCCATCAAGATACCTATGACTCCTCAGAAGGAGGACAACCTGATCCAGTCTGCAAGAGAACTGCGTCCTGGGAGAAGATTTGTTCTAGCCAGACAATGACTCCAAGCATACAGCCAAAGCTATACAGAAATGGTTTTAAGGCAACAAGGAGAATGTTCTGGACTTAGAGCCCAGTCAAATTGCAGTGTCCAGAGGTGCAAAGCTGACTGAGTCTTATACACAGGCTCAATGCTGTAATTGTAGCCAAAGGTGTATCTACTAAATACTGACAGGAAGGGGCCAATAATTCTTTTTTTTTTTTTTTTACATTTAGAATTAATTGACATTACTTCATAGAAATATATATTTTTTTGTAAATCTTGGCACTGTAAAATTTGGTCAGTTTTGGTCATTTTTCTGTTGCTGGATAGCGAGGTTGCAAGATATGTATAAACATGACATTGTCATTATTAATTCCACCTTCAAAGGTTTGTCGAGTCTATCTGCAGGTGGGATAGTGAGGACAATTATGCAGAAGCCTGGAAGCAGCTTTTCGTGCTGGATAATTTCTGAGCACTAATGTAGCTTTGCACTTAAACAGGCCAGCTGCTGCAGATTTGCAAACACATTTTATAAGACCATCAATGAGAATGCCATTTTTCATTGTCAGTGTGTTGTACATTACTCCGTTGCGCAGTCACCATGGAAGCTAATGTATACATTCACTCAGCCTAGTGAGGCAGCCCTGAAACGTCAGCCCAGTTTAACGCATGATCCTTTTAAAAACACAACCAAACACATAACGCGTACAGATAAAAAAACAAAACACATGCACACAGCAGACCAGTGTTGATTTCATTAGCAGCGCTGGAGATATAACACAGTGGCTGATGGCTCGGAGAGTGATGAGGCATCTGGATTCATCAATGACAGTCGTTTGCTAAGTGTGAGTGAAATACTGCCTCCTCCTTCGCTCAGTCTCCCTCTTATGCTTCTTTTCTCTCCATCGTTTTCTCTCTCTTCTGCCTCTCGTCATTCATCATCAGTCTGGTGGAGCTGTGGTCTGTAACCATTGGCCTATAGCAATGTGCACGTGCACATAAACATGTGCATGTGTGTGTATTGAAGAGGACTCTTAACCTTCACTGAATGTATTTCATCTCCACCGTTCAATTTCAATCAGAGCTAATGGAAGTGCTGGCCAAGCCTCAGCTCAGCCCTGCTCCTCAGCACACACACAACCACAGCACTGCTGGTACATAGTGTGTGTCAGGACAAACTCAGCATTCACAGTTAACTGTAAATTAGCTCTTACATCAAGAAATGCTATTCAGCAATGGGGCAGTGCAAGGCATCATTTTGGTATTTACTAATCAACAAAATGATTTTTAGGTTAAGTAAGGTGAATACATATAAATGTTAAGGGCAAAGGATGGGCGTTCTAAACCATTTAGTCTGATCAAAGTTTATTGTAACTGCTCAGTATAAATGAAAGAAAAATCTTGCAAGAGAGGACTCAGTCATTTTCTGAATTTATATAAATACCTATGAAATGACCATTGACTATACATAAGTATAGACAAACAGTCCGTGACATCACCTGTAGGTTTCCTGCAGGAAGCTCAGTGTGGTCGCTCTTCCTGTCGCTATTTTTGGAAGTTTCTGACTCCTCTTAACTCCTGGCTAAGCCAAGTGGTGAAGCGTGGGTGGAGCTGATGTGGGCAGTGCAAATGTCTCGGGGGCCACGGACCATCTTGTGATGGTACCCACCTGTCACTCTAGGTGGCTTAGTTATGCAAGACTTTAAGCCTTAACACAATTTAAACAGGTGAATAATATGAAAATCCAGCACCTGTATGGATGTAATGAACAGAAAAATTACCCATAGAAACCAAGACTGTTGTTTGTACCAGGCTGTAAACATGTTTATTTCTGCAGTAAAGTTGGACATTTTAACATGCAGAGTCAGTGAGTTGACTCACTTTTGCAGCCAGTCTCAAGTGGTCATTTAAGGTACTGCAGTTTTTGGCACTTTTGAGTTAATTAACTTTTTAGGTTCATTTTTCAGCTGTAGAGATTGCCACTATTACCTATATTTAAAATATATAGAGGCACGGATGTCTTACTCAAAGATAAGGATAATAAACTGTTTACGTCCAAAGCACTGACATGGAGACAAACATTATTTCTGCTATGAAAACACTGCAATTCCTTGTCTCAGGAAAACCAAATTTGTGTTATTGATAGATACTACCACACATTGCAATTCAGTGTGTAAAGGGGTGTGAAAGAGCCGCTTGGTGTTTCCAGAACATCATATATTGCAGTTATTAACACCAGTATCACTTTAACACCACCAGAAGTTAGAAGCTGAAACTGATGTAAATAAATGTGTATTCATTTTGAGAAATTTGTGTATTCGGGGTCAGATTGGGCAGTGTGACTACTCTCTGTCAGAAGAGGAGGAATGCATGTTGTGGTAACTCCATACTTGTCACTTGTTGTGTTTTTTTTTTGTCTCACCAGCTAACATTAAGCCTACACTATGATTTTGGTGAGATTTGCACTGTGTGTTAATCCACAGTTTCACTGTGAGACTGGATATTCTGGACTGCTGCACTCTCTGGAGCTAAGTTAACCATTATTGTTCAGTAATTTATGCCTCAGCGACTAATAAGAAACTGAAAACTTTCTGCAGGGTTGTGTCTGCAATTTGTATGATATTTGTGCTGATGGAGCAACATTGTCATTAATTTGGAGTCGTGTTCATTTGAAGACTAATATTCTTTGTTGCTCTGTTCAAAGACTCCCGAACAACATAAATCTTTAGCTGCTAATTGCTCCACCATGCTTATATATTCACTAATGCAGAATTTGCACTCAATGTTCAATTATTTTACTGAGTATATTCACATGGAATAATTGTCCTTTGTCATTTTTTTAAACTATACTGTTAGAATCTCTAACTCTAAAGTGTATAGCTCTGCAAAATAATAATGGCTTTTCATTTTGTTCATGAGAAATGAAAAGGCCTGGTTCAGCATTCGTGTGCAGATTTATCATGTCTTATTGCTCCCTGATGAGATACGAAGTGCCGGAGTGTAACATGTCTCAGCTATCATGACGAGAGTCCTGCACCTCTCTGTAGCTGCAGTTACGCTGTATTTAGCAAGAGCAGCGGAACAACTCTCTGTTTTTTCAGCAATTAGGCAGCATCAGTCACTGTCAGAACACTGGCTCCGAATGGTAAGCACTCCATTAGTGGAATTACAGCTGCATCAGAGGGCTGCAGATAGAGGTGAATAAATGAGGGAAGTTAATGAATTCCAATTGGTAATCCATCAGTTATGATATGCAGGAAACACTCCCCTGAGTGGACTGATGAAATTTACCTATCTGCAACTGACCTACAGTCTACAGTAAAGTGTAAATAATGTATGGCAACATACTCAGGCAGACAGACACACTTATTGAGGATGTGCTGAGTGGAAGGGTGTGTCTGATGCTTCTATGTCATAAAAAAAAAACACTAACAAGAAAGGAAAGCTCCTGCTTAAACTATTATAGTTTTGATTAGGAATAAATATAAAGTCTGGATTTATACGTACATTAACTTGTGGGAAAATTAGCCGTCCACAGATGTGGACTATGTTCACACTAGTACCAGTCTAAGCTCTTTGTTTGGATAATGCTTTATATAAGTGAGAGGCTTTATATAGAGGCTTGCGTCAGCTCTATGTTTTCACTGTCTTGGCTTGATTTTATGCTTGTTTGGACTTTTTCTGGCTTTGCTTCATAATATCTTTTGGATGTGAACCAATAGCTTTTAATACTCTTACAGAAAATTAAAATCCTGATGACTTGAGTGAATCACCAAAGTTTTTAAGTGATAGTATGTAACACAAAGTTCTCATCTTAGAGCCTATTCGTGTCCACCTGTATGGCTATTTTCTTATCTGCCATATTTATACTGAAAATCTGGGTTAACCTAATTCATTAAGGTTAGAGAAGGAATTAATTAAACAACAGCAGTGATGGTAAATCCAAGTCTCTGGTGTCAAAGTCTGTGATGTCTATGATATCTATGACAAACTGAATAGTGTCAGTCATTCCATACCAATTGTCACTTGGCTTTTATTTTGTCTTTTAAAACATCCCTGATGACATATTTGTAATTCCAGTAACTGCTGATGGTTTTAGCCCATCAAGACTTAAGGGGCCTTTTAAACACGTGCACAGGTACATGCATGTGTTACAACAGGTCTTAAAGCTGCAGTAGGCAAAAATCTGGAAAAGGCCAAAACAAAACAAAACACACACAAAAAAACAAAACAAAATGACAGAATTTTAAAATGTACAGCTCTCCCTCCATCGTTCTTCCTTCTAAGCCCCTCCTACTAGATGAGTAAGTGCTTCAAACACACAAAGATAGTCAGGATTCATCTCTGTCTTCATCCAGGATTCAAACCACACTCTCCAAAGTACAAGACCTGCATCTAACCAACTGCACCAACACATTCTGTGGGCTTTGTTGCAATTTTCAGTACTTCACCTGATCTGGGTTAAACAACCTGTGATTGGTTAAAATCTCCCATCATGGATTTTTAGAGCCATGAGGAGGCCTAGGAGTTTACTTTCTTCTCCAACTCCTTGAATTACAATATGCTGAAAGAATATAATAGACATTTTGCCCAATGGTGCAAGCAACAAACAAACAAACAAACAAACAACAACAACAAACATGCCTACTCCAGCTTTAATTGTCAAAAGGAACATAGAAGGTCCCTCATGTGCAATACTATGAGGTCTCATGCTTTTTGGTCAGCTTAGTAACTAGGTTAGAGAGGTCAAAGGTCAAGGGACTAGTAAGTGATAAGTAGCTCAGCTCAACCTAAGGCCCCGGATAAGCATTCCTGGTGATTTCTGTTGTCTATACACCAGGACAAATGAAACCAAAGGTTGTGATGGCCTTTTCCAGTCACACTCTTCTTCATTACTCACCCTGGCAGTTCCTTTAACACATAATACCTTTCTGTTTTTTTGTATATACACCTTTCCAGGGGAATTCTTGTATTCCTCTGTCAGAGAGTCTGCCCTGTGTGTGCTGATCAAGATGAACTGTTGTGTGCAGCCCAAATTTCATCCAGCAGGACCCAGACATCGATAATATATTAGTGGAGCAGTTAGCAGCCTAAAGATATCAGTATTGATCTCCCGTTTAGAATCAGCTTGTTTGGATCAGGAGACAAATAGCTTATCGGTCCCTCTCGAAGAACCCATTTAACTTCACAAAAAGAGTTACTTCACCGTGGTTCTGCCTCTCTGCTGCTGATGTCATTCACAGCATCTACTGTAGTGACAATAGCAATGTTTGAAAATGGATCTAGTGAAAGTTTTTGTTTTTTTCCCCCCTCTAACTCTACAGTATTTGTGCCGAGATGCTGCATTCATTTATTATGATTTCTATCACACAGACTGAGTTGACAGGCTTAAGTGAAGACTTGGAAATGTTCATGTTCAGATTTTATAGGTGTCAAAATGTCACGATTGGAATTTTGCACCAGATTGATGGAAAGCACTTTCTCCAGATCTGTGAGTATGGCTTCCTCCCTATTCTGAGAATGGGTCAATCAATACCCTCTCTCTCCTCACTTGTTATCTTTTATCTTTGCTCTTTGTCAAGCAAATCAATGCAGAGGGATCATTTCAACAGACCGAAGAACCTTAAGAACCTGCAAACCCTGGCTGATCGAGGTTACATGCTAATTGTGGCATTTATTACACATTCCTTTTGTGCATCATGCCTTTCTCCTCAAGCCATGAGGAGCCATTTTCTTATTGTCAAAAATATCAACCATTAAGACAGTAAATGTTGCAATATTGTGGTTATTCTGGGCAGCGGACATTTATTTATTTGTCTGACAGTCTGTTTATGAATAGTCTCACTTAGCCAGCCCATTCTGTAGAACATAATGGTCTGGCTGCACCACACTATCATTCTGCTATAGAGGAAAAACACTAGTTGTATTTCGTTAAGCTAATCACAGCTGTCATGGGCGGGGCTAAGCAAATGAAGTAGATTTGGCGTTTCCATGAAAATAGTGACGAGTGGAATTGTTTTGATGGAACAAGGGCATGCAGAGAGATGAGCACCGTGATTAAAATGGATAATCCACCAGAAATAAACACTAGCAGGGCTGCCTTACTGCACGATCTGAATCCATGGCAAAAAATTTCAATTTCATTTTCATTTTCAGTGCAGTAGGTTGCTGTTGTTGTTTCCCGTGTCCAAGAAAACAGTGTCATGCAGATAGCGGAAGGAGGGGAGAATGCCGACTGAAATTATGGGCCAATGGCAGGCTTATACCCACAACCTACACCTGGTGAGTCAGACTAGTTTAGGAATGACAGATTAGGATTATGTATCAGTTTTATCATACAGTAGCTGTCTGAGAGCTAGAATATGGTTCTTTTAAAGTGAACAGTACAACCTTTTCATTTATTTTTGGACACATTTTTGTCATACAGGCTAAAAAAGTGCTGTTGTCGATATACAGTGATTACCACATCTCATCAGAACCTAACATCTCAATCATGTGGCTGTTTGACACATTCCATCTACCTAAACATTGTTGCAGACAATGGACTATGTGCCATACCAAATGGAAAAAAAATGCCCAGAAAGGTCTCACATGACAAAGAGCCCACGGCACTGAACTTGCCTTCAAACACCTCAGATCACAATCCAATAGAGCATATGCAGGATGTGCTGGAACAAACCTAACTAATTTTCCAGCTAATCCAGCAGCGTTTTTAAAATGGTATACATGTTAAAAAGTAAGATAATGTTCTCAACTCCTAAACGAACATCATCCTTCAGTTTATCACAAACTTTTGAAATCAGCAAATTTGGAGGTACATGTTTTTGTCTGGAAATAAATGGTATTAAAAATTGTAGTCTGAAACGTAACGACTGATTACAGCTGTCTGACAAATGAAGTGGAGTAAGCAGTAGAATATTTGCCTCTGAGATGTAGAATAGAGTATAAGCATAAAGTTACAATAAATGGAAATACTCAGGTAAAGAAAAAGTACCTCAAATTTGTGGTTAAGTACAATACTTGAGTAAATGTTGTTCAATACGTAAACCAGAACATTATTTTCACTTGCTGTTTACTTTCATTTTTCATTCATCATTGTTTGGTTGGGTTTAAAGTACTTGGTTATGTTTAGGATAACACAGCTTGGGTTAAAATATGACCCTTTCAACACACATTTGAAGCTTCTCCTCCAATTTTATGTGATTCCAGGATGACGAATCCTCTCCAGGAATCCAGGAAAGCAATGTCATAAATGGCAAAGATATGTTGATTACAAATTTGTGATATATCATAAACAAATATGTTCCAGTAGGAAATACATGTCAGCTTTGCACATTATTTTCAAAGCACAAGCTG
>OMNN01001093.1:0-15564 GCA_900302755.1 Chromis chromis | reverse complement strand
CAAAACGTATGCATTTCTTCTTGTTGCTGTTATCACATTTTCTGTAAAAAATAAAAAATAAAAAATATATATCCATGAACAAATTCTTTTCTTGTTTGATGAATTTGACGATACATTTTATTTTTTAGTAAAAACACTACATGTGATCTAAAGGACAGGCTTATTTATGCAATCATTTTTCAGATACTATTTTGTTTGTTTGGAATTTTATTTAAGATTGAGGCAATATAGTAATTTTACAGCACGGATAATCATGTTCACAGTTAGCATGTTTGTTTATGCTCCTCTCTGGTCAGTGACTCAACCCCTAAAAAACTCATCTCTGTATAGATACAAATGAATTTTCTTTTTTTTTTTTTTTTTTTTATAAAAAAATTTTTTTTTTTTTTTTTTTTTTTACATGAAAATAAGCCTTCCTGCCTTAAAATGCCTAACTCTACACCGTTGCTGCAGCTCAAGCGCAACAGCTCACCAACGACTTTGCTCAAACATTATAAAGACTTTTACATTATAGGGTGTCTTTTAAGCCTTAAAAGGGTACTTTTTCTGGAGTTTTTCTCCAATATTCCCCAGTTGCTGGTGAAACTACACGAATAACACTCATTGCTTTCAACACTATGGATGTCTGAATGGCATGCAGTCGCATTAATGGATAGGCACACACGAGATTATGGCACAGGGTGTTGCGTATAGTGTGTGAAGGAAGTGATGCTCCTTACACAGCGGCCTAATGTCACACACTAATGTCACGTGTACGGCAAATATCACACACGTACTGCTCCAATGTCTGAAAAGAGGTTTTAAAAATGTGACAACTTACAAACTCAGACTCAGATTAAAAAAAACATCAGTTTATCTGAAACTTATTTCTGAGCACAGTACATGTATTTAGGATTCTTTACAAAATATTTACATAGCATCATTCATTCATTTATTTATTTATTTTAGGGGTCAGGGAATAAAATAACTAAACTGCAGGAGGGAATCATGGAGGACAATTTACTCGTTTTATCAAATTACAAAACATTCAACTGAATTTTTTCTGGTAAAAATCGAAGCAGAGTTTGGATATTTATCACATCTAATATGTCAAATGTTCACTGGAAGCCTTGATGGTTTAGCTGGTTTGGTTCCTGCACACTTCTCAGAGGAGCACCCCACATTATTACACTTTGTCCGATGTCATTTTCATGACAGTTTTTATGCAAACCAGTCATAAATGCATATAAACCATTTTTCTCCGATAAAACCCAGTTCCCGTGTTATCTGAGATGAACACTGAAGATGCCTCCAAGTGATTCTCAGAAACGATATAATCTCATAGCAGTCCTCATCCCTCGTGTTGACGTTCAGATTTTTGCACTTCCGGGTCTTTTCACCAGACCCTGTTCTTTGCGCATCACCGGTGCGTGAATGCTGCAGTCCCTCGCCTCGCAAAATCCTGGCACGCCCGCAATCCCAACCATACCGGTTTGACCCACCGGGCCAGGGAAGCCACGAGACCCATGGGGACCCTCCATACCGTTTTTAGGTTCTGCTGGGTGACCTGGTAAACCTGGGGGAGGTAATAATAAAAATATATATGCCAGTATAAAGTTAGGCCACTAATTTAAATATAAATTGTGTCAAATACAACAGGAAAATGTGATGCAAAATGTCCAAACAAACTAAAGCAGCCTTGGGACCATGTAGAGAGGAACAACGTCATACCTCTGAGTCCTTGCGGTCCGTCAAGTCCTGGTAGACCTTTACCTGGATCACCTGCGACACCTTTAGGCCCCTTCTTACCTGTTGAAAAAAAACAGAGAGCCTCTATAGGAAAAGCTGCAACGCTGAAAACAAAACTGCAGAACCTTTAAAAATAACCTTTGTTTACTGAGGCTGACATAAATTTGTTTCCACAAATTCTGATATGTGTTCAAAAGTCTTCTTTTTCCTTGAATTATTGATTTTTGCATTTATTCTTGCCCTTAAATTACAAAATTGCTCCATCAATGTGCTTAATGTACTGTCAAAAACTATTTCTTAAAAGCCATAAACCTGTAGTATCTTCACATATCTCAATCTCAAAGGCATGAATTCTGTCTAATTTTATTAGACAAATTACGCAATTCACATAGTTCGAACATATGAATTACTAAACTAAAAGAAGGAAAATATATGATGAGGATAACAATCACTTCAGAAAATGATTAATCAAGAGTTTCCTCCTCAGACTTCCTGCTGTCAGTGTGCTTCACAAATATGAACTGATCACTTGGAGGCTTATTTACATTTTTATTAGTCCAGAGTTTAGTATAAAAAGCTGATTTTACCTCTGTCGCCCTGCGCTCCCTTCTGTCCCTCCAGTCCTCTGTCGCCTTGAACACCTCGGGCTCCTTTTGCTCCGGCTTTTCCTGCTTTACCCTGATAGATGGAGGCAGAAATGGTGTTAAATTACATCAGATTCTGCCTTTTATACATCAGGTGCAAGGACAGGACTGCACAGAGTAACGTAAGATATGATATCAGGATATAATAACAACAGAATCAGAATTATCATGATTCTGTCCAATGAGATGGAGTACAAAATAATATTGTACATTTTTTTAATCAAATTTGAAGAGAAATACAGTGTATAGATATTTTATTTGTGCATTTTGTAACTGTTTTCTGCTCACTTTCTCTGTTCTTCACTGCACATCTTAATGTTGTATGTTTGTAAAACAAATTAGAAAAACTGATTCTTACAACAGGACATGAGGAATTTAAACCAATCTCCTTATTAAATATCTAAATAAAATTTCAATAAACTGACCACAAAATTGTGCCCCAAAGACCATTATCCACAGATATGGAGATATGAGCTTGCAGTCTTTCCCACCATCCCTGGTTGGAATCAGAAGTGAGACTTACAGCTTTGCCTGGTGATCCCAGTGGTCCTCGAGCTCCCGGGGGCCCGATTAGTGTCCGGTTGTTAATGGGGCAGCCCTGAGAGCACTTGGCTCGGATTGAGGAAGCGTACTGGGAGATCTGGGCCGTGACCACACCTTTGCAGAGCTGCAGGACCTGCTCATCAGTCAGACCAGGACCCTGCAGGACAGAGACCACTGAGTTTATCATCTCTGTATCTCTGCAACAAAGACACAAACTTTAACACTAAGTCACTAAAGTTACTACTTAGTCTTTAAATCAAATTTAAGTCTTGTGAAAAACACAAAAACTGGATGTAAACATAATAAAATTCATCTGCAACTATTAACTAGTTAATAATCATATTGGTGATTTTTTAAAGCAAAAATGTTAAATATTTGCTGGTTCCATATTCTCAAATGAGATGATGCATTGTTTTGTCAAACATCACAGTAAACTGAATAGGTTTGGGTTTTGGACAGACAATAGACACAAGAAGAAAATTACACTTTATGATATAGTCATATTTAAATGTTTCTCAATGTTTAAGTCAACGTCATGCAGATGTTACTCACTGTTGGACCTTGAACTCCTTTGGGTCCCGCTCGGCCTTTAACACCGGGGTCACCGATCAGACCGCGGTCCCCTCTAGTCCCTGGGATGCCAGGTGGTCCAATTGGGCCGGGGACACCGTTCCGACCAACCGCACCTTTTGGCCCTCGCTGTCAAAAATGATGGATGAGAGGAAAAAGAAAGTAGTAAAGACTAATGTATGACCATATTCATACTGGCCTTTTGACTCTATAACTGTTTACTGTTTATAATGTTTGTAACATACTATATATACCTGGCCCGTTCTAATTCACATACACTACTTCTTAGTGTACATATGATACCTGCTTTAAATTTTGTATCACATGCCTTTTTGGCATACTACCTCACTGGTTTATAATTTATTCTGTCCATTAGTTTTTCTTTATACGGTCATCAGCCACTTCATTAACTACACCAATTCAACTGCTTGTTAAAGAAAATGTCTATTCAACCAATCACAGGGCAGAACATAATGCATTTAGGCACATACACATGGGCAAGAGCACCAATCATCAAAATGAACTTACAAAATATTTTAGTATTTTGAACATCATATTTTTGTGCTGCTGGTGGAGTTGTAATGGGGGATATTTTCTTGGCACACTTAGGGCTATTTTGTACCAACTGAGCATAATTTAAACACCACATGTGTATTGTTGCTGCTTATATCCATCCCATCATAACCACAGTGTACCCTTCTTGTAAGGGCTTTTTTCAGGAGGAGAATGTGCGGTACCACAAAGCTCATATCATCTCAGAGTGGTTTCTTGGTTCACCTTAAATGGCCTCCACAGTCAGCAGATCTCATATCAGTAGAGCACCTTTGGTATGTGGTAGAATGGGGAAATTCACATTGTGAAGGTGCTTCCTACGAATCCGCAGCAACTGCATGCAGCACCTTGTTGAATCTATGCCAGGAAGAATTAAGGCAGTTCTGAAGGCACAACCCAGAACTAGCAAGGTGTACCTAGTGAAGTGGCCAGTGAGTTAATATCTCTACATACACTTCGGCTGCTGCTGTTTTGCTGTAGACTATAATACAGATGATCCATTAAGCAAATAGGACATGGTGTATATTTTTAAGAATATTTTTTGTGAAAAGTTAATAAATGTATTTTTTTAACTTTTCATCATTCTTCCCCAAACGCTCTTTTGGACAGTAGTCATTGACCTGATGTTTATGATTTAATAACTGTAAACTACAGTAGGCAAAAGTATAATTTTTAAAACAACTATGTAGTACTGTTTGACCTTTTTTTGTATTCTGTATTATTTTTGTAAAGCCAGGCCTCATATAGAGCCTGTCCCACTTTGGAAACTCTTCAGCTACATCAGATGTGTGTGTATTTCTATGACGTCAGGGTAAGAACTAAATAGAAATCAAGTTTTCGATCACCTGTCCTTTGTCTCCGCGATCACCCCCGCTTCCCTGAAAGGTAAGGGAAAGAGGAACAAACTAATCAGTGAGTAAATCCCAGCAGGTGTGGAAAGAGGAAATGCAAGGGAGAGTGTAGTACGTGGGATGATAGTTTCATCATCTGCCTGTAAACTGGTAAAATTACCTTTTGTCCTTTATCCCCTTTAATGCCTTTTTTGCCTCCTGCACCCTGCAGAAAGAAAACAAATGGATGTGTAGTGAAACAGGAAGTTTTAATAACTGTAAGAGCATTCAAGAAACAAAAAACAACAGTGTCTGACAGTTCCCAGCATTACTAGACAATAGATGGGTAAAACTTGACAAACAGGAAATACAAGATGCAAAAAAGACGATGAAGGGAAATTCCCATCAGTGTTTATTTAGGTCAGGAGACGCTTTGTTTGAAGATTGCCTTTAATACACCATATATTTTATAACACAACCATTATAAAGTTTGAAGTTTGACCCGCAGGAGATTCATTACCAGTAAATAATGTTGTTAAATATTGATGAAAGATCTTGTTGAGTGATACATCTGTGATTAAAACCATGAAACGCTTCAGAAAAGGCAGAAAAAGAAAGAGAAAGAGACACTTATTTAAGCTCTGGCTTCCTCGAAGATCAAATCTTACAAGGAAATATAAAAAACACTTACTACACATTTTAGCCTGATTGTAGTTCCATAGCCTACTGGTTTTATTACAAAGTGGTCATTGTGTTGGGCAAATTGCTATAACAGAGTTGGCTTCCTTACATTATTGCTACTTTGAAATCTTATTTTTGTGGCTGACATGAAGGATAAACTAAAGTCTTCACTGCATGCTGGTGGACTGACGAGATACTCAGTTCAGATGCAATTATGAGAGAGAGGCTTCTGAGTTGAATGCACAAGACAGATGAGCAATCACTGGCTTTTTGTTAGCAACTGCTGAGTCTTCTATAGCTCCCCTGTAATTTAAACACATTGCTTTGAGTTTCAGTTTGATTGTGGTAAGTTAGGATATGATGTCATGTGTCATACAAGTAGATGAGTATCTGTCTGTATGTAAGGCTAACCAGACACACAAAACATCACAAGTAGTAGTTCCTGTTTTTGTTTTCCTAGTTTGTTCTTTCCTACCAGTTGTCTTGTTTTTAACCAGCTATGTCTCATTACTCCATTACTCTCTTCTGTACAGACACCTCTAAAACTTTACCACCCATTAGTCAGATTGCGTTCACACTTCTCAGTAGTCAAATCTCCTTGCCTTCCTGTTTATTTTACTTGTGTATTTACTGTTTCTGTAGTGGTTTCTTTGTGTTTGGCTTTTTCCTGTTTCTCTGTATTTGCTCTCCTCTGATATTTGTTTGGAGAGTTAAGTTTAATTTTTACTTATGGATGTTTTCCTGTCCCTGGACTTTGCCTTTTTTCTAATCCCTGTGGTTTGTTTACCTGTCTGGGACTTTAGGAATCTTGTGCCAACTTTGGTAACCTGTCAGAATTTCAGTGTGGTTAAAAAACTCACCTTTTCACCATCAGGTCCTGTCTCACCTTTGGCCCCCTAGAGAAAAAAACAGTTAAACACACAGGCCAATAATACATCTAAGCTGTTTTTCACAATTAAAAATGTGACAGAAATACTTGTGAATCAAACCTGATTGTGTTTTTATACCAAATAATGTCTGATATTTACTTGAAAAATGGCATCAGCCTAAATATTAATAATTGACCTGTAGGGCTATATGGATGCACATTAAGTGTTGTGTGTACGCACTGTCTGGCCCTGGAGGCCCTTTGGTCCTGGTTTTCCTGGTACTCCAGCATCTCCTCGCTCTCCTTCACCTCCCTGTTAAACAAACAAACAGAAAACTAAATACGTTTGCAACATATATATCTATTTTGGTTTTGCCATCTTGCCTTTTGTTTTATAGACCTGCAAGTCATAAACTGAGGCATATATTTTGTTTAAGCCAAACTAAGGCCAGGCCACCTCCTTCCATTGCCCAATGGTCCAGTTTTGATGCTCAAGTGCCCACCATATGTGCTTTTGGCAAGGGACAGGGGGTCAGCATAGGTACTCTGACTGGTCTGTACCCGTACACAACAATTGTACCTGATAGTCTGATATAGTCGTCCAGTGATCACAGTCTGTCCCTCAGATTCTTACAATTGCCCATTTCTCCTGCCTCCAACACATCAACTTCAAGAACTGACTGACAGGTGCCATTGTAATGTGATAATCAATGTTATTCACTTCAACTGTCAGTGGTTTCACTGTTGTAGACGATAGATGTATAGAGTAAAGAATTTGGGGAAGCAGAAGACCTTACAGATTAAATCCTTCTCAGCAAAACCCTCAAAGCTCTAAAATGTCAAATTTTGAGGAACTATGAACAACAACTGTCTCTTTAGTTTATGGATTAGTCAGTGTGACATTTTGAGTGATATTATTACTGTAGTTAAAACAAATACTTCTGACTAGACAGTGATGAGATATGACTCATATGAAAAAACAGTCATAAGTCTGTCTGTGGTAATTTCACACCACTGCTGTCTATCAAAGTTCAAAACAGCATTTTTTTTGAGGGGGTACTTGCTGTCAGATGTTTAACAGTCTGACCCACTCAACTAATCAGATATTTCGCTTTGACATTTTCAGAACAGAACAACTCTGAAAAAATGCCTTCGACCTCTGCATAAATCTCATGTGGAGTACCACAAGGTTACATTCTAGGCCTAATTTAATTTTCTTTTATATATGCTTTTCTTTGGCTCGAAGGGTTCATACAACACTATGAATGACACAATGAAAACAATTAGGTTTTAGTCTTAAAATGTTCCTATGCAGGAAAAACAGCACATTTAATAACTAGAACCTAGCTAAGGTAAAAAGGTGCAAAGTACACACCATTTAATTTCAAAATTAAAATCATACTAGTCAGTCAGCCTTATCTTGCCTGCATTTGGTCTGAAACCCATTAGCAAGACTCATTGTCTCACTGGCACCAAGAAGAAAGATCATAATACAGTTAATCTTCTCTTCTAATGTAGCATGTATCATTGTAAACTGCACATCTTTTGGTTTGAGACTTTTGGTTGGACCAAACAGGAAATTTGAAAATGCAGCTCTGGGGTCGAAAAAACTGATGGGCAATTTTTCAATGTTTTTAAAATAAACTACTTTATCTCTCTATAAATTACTTTTGCCAACTTCTGTGCTCCATCTGCTCTCTACATCGAGTGATCTTATAATATACTGTTTTGCAAATATATATATATAAACTCTTATCCAGAGAGGATTATTTGGGCCAACCTACCCTCAATCCAGGACCTGTACCTGTCCAGGGTCAGGAAGCAGACAGGTGACATCTCTGTAGAGCCCTCACACCCCACACACAAACTTTCTAAACTCTTCCCATCTGGTAGGCGTTACAGAGCACTGTGCGCCAAAACCACCGGACACAGAGTCAGTTTCGTCCCCCAGGCTGTTACCTTGATGAACTCTCACTAGTCACAGAGACTCAGGAACCACTGTGTAATAACCCACACTGATGCATATTTGCACTACTTTTGTACCACACCTACCTCAGTAACCCTGCCACTTTGCACACACACTTTAAATGCTATTTATGGGTGTTATGTTTATGTTTATATTTATATTGCTCTTATTTGTATTGTTCTTCTACCTTATTTTTAGTACTTTGTTGTTTTTTTTGTCCGATTACTGTACACAGAGAGCAAAGATTCACTGGAGTCAAATTCCTTGTTTGCGTGTACAAACTTGGCAAATGAAGCTGATTCTGATTCTCTAGACTAAAATATACATTCACTTTCTCTGTTGTAATCTGTACCAACAGTGTGTGTTTTGTTTGTTTTTGTTTTTTGTTTTAGGGACATTCCCTTTTCTTGTTCTCCTTAATAAGGTCACTGAGTTTTGGATGACCGCATTTATGTCAAAACAACTTGAACTGAACTGAAACTGAAATTGGGACATTTTAAAGAACTCCTTTTACCCCACTGCCATCAGAATCCTCAACCACTGACTGGATTACACTAAGGACACTTAATAAATCTATATATTTGCAGTTACCTTCTATTTACTGTATTTTTGCACAGTTACTTTGAATGTCACTTTTAAATTCTTATATTTGCACAGCCTATTCGCACAACATACACTTTACAGTTCATATGTACATAGTTTTATTTTATTATTATTATTTTTTAAATTTTTTTTTATTTTTTTATTCTATTTTATTTTTATATATTATATATTATTTTTTATACTTTTCCTGGTATCTGAGTGGACAGCAAAGTAAGCATTTCATTGTACAGGGAAATGTGTTTCTTTACTGTGCACATGACAATAAACACTTTGAATCTTGAATCTAGAACTGTTCTTACAAATTATATAATGTGACATTACTTTTGAAATTAGATTTATAATCAAAACTGACTTTCCAAAGAAATTAAACAAAAAAAACCTTCCATGTTATTTTATATTTTACTTCCACATAAGAATGTATTCACAGCAGAATTCTCCTTGTTGACTTGTGATTTGCTGATCTGTGCACCGTGTTAACATATTAGGTGGACTGAAAAATGTGAAGGTATTCTGAAGTGAGTATTAAAAGGCGTATTGAATTAAACTCACCCCTGTAATAAAATATGTACATCTCCCTCTCTAAAAGCTTTGTTTTTCTGAATGTGTCTTACTTTCTTTCTGTTTTTATTGACATATTTGTGTATTGTATTAATGTATTTAACTATTTTGTTTTTGTTTATTCATTTATTTAAGAGTTAGATAATTCCTTGCTGCCATATAAATGAAGTCCTTATTGCACCTTACTTGAACTAAATAACAAAAAAATAACCTTTTTTTTATTTGCACATGACATATGGTTAAATATGCCACCCTGCCAGTGTAGTGCTCTTGAATAAAACAATGAACAGAACAGCAGACTGACCACTGACTGGTTCTCGCTTCCCTTTCAGTCCACGGGAAAAGCAAATGCAAATGTCAGGACTCCCCCAAGCTTTCACACATCAGAATGTGACATTTACATAAAGTTGTGGGACTTACCAGAGAGTAAAAACAGATAATGATAAAAAAAAACTGAAATAGCAGAGGTCGAGCTATCCTGACTTTTAGTCCCTAGTATGGGTCAACCTCCAAAACATGTTTGCAATGCAGACTTTTGGTTAAAAAAACGGAAATCTTTAGCTGAAAAAACCTGTGTGAATGTAACTCGGGTCATATTGTCAGTCTTGTGAAATGCTGGTTATTTTCATAGAGACAATATTAAATTTCTATTGAGGTTTTCCTTGTTTATAAGAAACAAGATCTCTCCTGATTTTGTTCAGAAAATTCACCACAGTATCAGTGTGAGGGGGTCAAATGAAATGATGACAGTAACAATGAATGTGATTTCATTGTGACATTGCATCACACCTTGACTAGACTGCAGGTGAACATATCTTCAGCTGTGGGATTAAACCTTACAGATGCAGGATGTTTGACTGATATTAAATGACTGAGGTGAGGATTTTATCTATAATAACTTGCAGGAGGAAGCCAGTGAAGTTATGCGTGTCTTCCTCAAAGGGCAGTGCTCAAAGACTCTAAGTGACTTCCTCTTAGACTTATCAAAATGACACTGAACAAGGTCAGGAATGGTTTATCTGACCAGATCACCCTGGTGTTGCTCACTCACCACAGCGCCCACTCTGCCTCGAGGTCCTCTGACACCACGATCCCCTTTATTGCCCTGTAAAAGAAAAATAGGTGAAATGACACTAAAAAAGAACACCTTGAATGTGTAAAACTGTGTCATTTTACAGTATATTGCAATACAATATGTATTTTGTCCGCTGTATCATGAAGTTTTTAGACACAGATGAGATAGGAGTAGAAATTTGGATTGCCAGGTGTTAATACAGCATGCACTAAAATAACTGCTGAGGCTCATAGGCAGTATTCAGTGGCACTTCGCCACAACGTACAACAATGAAATATTTTGGACTGATGCCTTTAACACAAGTGTATGGCTTCGATAAATCATCAAGGGAACTTTCATGATTCTGTGTGAAAGACTTTGGTGATAACAGTGGAGTTGTTACTGATATTTTCAAGCCAAACTAAACTACAATAGTGAGAAGATCTGTGCAAACATTAATAAAGTAGTGTGTCTATCTATCTATTGTTACCTTGACACCAAATTGTCCAGGCTCTCCCATCAACCCCGGGACTCCTATAGGCCCCTGACGAGATAAACAGAAGAAATAAAAATACGTTTGAAGATTTAGAGCAAATACAGATAACAGATGAGATTAGTGACTCTAAATTGAATCCACTCACATCATCTCCAGGGTCACCGTCACTGCCAGGAACGCCATCTTGACCTTTAGTGCCCTGAGAGAGAGAAGAAGAAAAGGGATATGAGCAGAGAGAGTTTATAATGGTATTTCTTCAGAAAAGTTGGATAGCAGAAGTTCTTAATTGTTACCTTAAATCAGAATAATTCTGCTCTAACTGAAACTGTGAAAACTCGATTCAAACAAGAGCAATATAAGAAGAAAAGTGTGTGGCCATGCATGTGTTTAAATGTGAGGTTGTAATGTTCGTAGTATATGAGCAAACAAACCAATGGATGCACTGCATGTAAAAATTTATCAAATATAACACAAAACCAGTCCCTTAACCACCATCAATAAAAGCTGAAAATTACACACAAACTATTAACTATATCTGGGCTGATGAGCTCATGTGTAGCACGGTGCAGTAGTTAATATTGTCACCTCACAGCAACATTATGTTTTCAAACCTGCTGGCCAACTGGGGGCTTTCTATGTAGTTTACATGTTCTCCCTGTACCTGTGGGTTTTCTCTGAATGTTCCAGCTTCCTCCCACAGTCCAAAGACATGCATGGTAGGTTAAGGTGTGATTATAAATTGGCCACAGGTTTGAGTGTGAGTGTGCATCGTTGTCTGCCATTGTCTTAGCTCTGTGATGGATGCTGATACTTCCCAAGAGTCACAACTCAATCTTCTTCTTCGGGGGCAGTGGTGTCCTAATGGTTTGTGAACCGGTTCGAGTCCCCAGACTGGCAAGAGGTTGAGGTGGGAAAGTGAGAGTGACTGCTTGTCCCAGTCACCACCACTGTGGGCCCTTGAGCAAGGCCCTTAATCCCTGACTACTTCCCAGGTGCTGCACAGCGGCAGGGTTAGGGTTAGTGTTGGGCGTGGACTAGTTCAACAAGAAACTTTGGGGAAATGTTTATATTTGAAGTTATCTGAGAAGATACGCAAGATAGGTTCTTATCTCCTCTACTCACTTTTACTTTTGCTTGCTGTTAATCATCAACAACCTTAATCCTAGTGTTGTTGCAGTTTTGGAATTGTTTTTGCGTCCTGATTCCTTGCACTTAGCTAAACTTGAATGTCTTTCTTAGATTTTCAGTGCGTTGTTGTGTGCAACACTGCCTACTTTATGAGGTCTGTATTTACAGTTAACCTTGAATGATGAAATAAAGTGTAAACATCTTGTGAGTAAACACGTCTGTGACAGTTTTCAAAAAAGTCAGATGACTGTATTTTCTTTTCACCACAGAGCTCAAAGCAACAGGGAATTTTCTAAAACTCATTAGTGTGCTTTAGTCTTTTGGTTTACCACAGTTTCAGTTATTTTCACTTTCTACTTTGCCTCTATTACACATCACTCTAACATCTTTGTTTGTTTATCTTCTGTTTTTGTAAGTCTGAAACTTTACAGCTGTTTGGAATTTTTCCAAATTCATTTGAAAGTTTCTGGGGCAGGTCTTTATTGCATCAGATAAGATATGAGAGTCATTCAAACCTGCTGGAAAAGTCATTTCAAAAATCCACAAGATTCAGAAATGAAAGACAGAAAATTCGCATTTCACCACCAGGGGAAATTATTTCATCAGGTTTCTACCTACCCAAAGTGAAATAAGGTACTGACTGACTGGTACTTTACTATCTATTTATCACCCCTATAATCAGGCAAAAACAAATGTATTATTTGTAAATGTCACATTGAGAATCAGATGATACAGAAGGTCAGACATGACGCAAGAACAGATGACTTTTTTCCTTGTGATTAATGTTATATGATGACTTGTTAATACAAGCTTGTTTTGCCAGAAAAACTGTTGAGGTGTGTTGGAAGAGGGAAACATCTAAAACATGCAGGATAGTGGCCCTCGAGGACCAGGATTGGGCACCCCTGTTTTAAACAAACCAATGTGTACTTGGGGCCGATCGCCACTAGTTATATAGTTATGTTATATGCCTGTGGGTTTTGATTACATTACCAAAATAGTGATATCATTTTTATTTTCATGATTTATTTGACTAACTTTTGGAGAAGATTTTATAGTAATTAACTAGGAATATTCTTGATTGATTTAACCAGGACATACTCAGATTCAGTGCCATTGCTTTAAACAATATGGCTATTTTTAAGTTTGTTGTGGGGGCAGCATCTGAGGGAAATTAATGAAATGTTCAAAAGGGAACAGAATTCATCCTCTGGAAAACACAAATGATGGAATGATGGTGACATTTTAAATAGAAGGATGAGATCACCAAAACCTCCAAAATTATGATTCATCTTCTAGGAAAATTTGGGCGTTAACAGACTGACTGACTGACTGCCATTACATCTTTCATTTTTGTTCCTAGAGGTGAGTGATTAGAGTAGGAAGGTCATCAGTATGAAACTAAAACTCTCTGCAATTGGTGATAAATACAATGAAAGTGCAAGAGTTGAATCCAGGAGTATGTTTGTACCTTCGGTCCACTCGGTCCAGTGGTTCCAGGCTGTCCGGGATAACCCTGAAGAAAGGGAACAAGAATTACTCTGCTTAGATTATTACAAAAACATCTCTGCACAGTGAAGAGTCAGTGATTTCAAGAGTGAAAGTCATTAAAATAGCTAATTCCGGTGTGCTTCCGGCGCTACTTAAGTGTAAAAGTGAAAGGACATGGAAAGCCAATCAAAAACAGTAAAGAAATGACTTAAAGCCTTCACGTCACTTTAAGAAGACGACTGTGATTGAGGTCATCTGTTGCTATGTAGAGTGAACTGCAACCAAAACAACAGTGTCACATGCTTATTAATACTGACGTCACATAAAATGCGCATCAACATATCAACAGTGAAAGTCCCCTGATCCCAGGCATGATGTGTGGAATTATAATTTGCCTCAATTCTGTGTGATAGAACAATTTGAGGTCAGAAAAAGATGTTTGCAAGGTCATAGAAAAAAATATTCTGCTTTTACAATAAATATAATTTAATATTTCACTTGTGATAGCCATTTGCCAATAGAGATAAAAGAACTAATTAGATATTACCTACTGCACAAAGTAGAAATGTTCAGAAAGACAATGAATAAAAGGGAATGACAGAAGCTGTACACTTATGTGGATAATAGCAAACATGCAAATACAGTTATTAAGCACAAAATCAATATTTGTAGGTTACAAATACATTACACCTTATTTCTAATCATTTGTGTCGTACAAAATATAACTGATGCACATGGGACAAAAATACTTTGTCTGTGCTTTCAATGTTACACGACATGTTCAGAGCTGAGTCCTAGATTTTAAACCACAGAGATCTGGATCTCAACATTGAGAAACTCCAAACTACTTGCCATTAAAAACAATGTTAATAATTAACCTTTAAATGTGTTTATAAATATTCAGACGAGAAAGAGTATGGAGGAAATGTTGGATCAAAATTCAAATCAATTCCAAATGTGAAGGATCCTACACAGAGTGAAAGTTCAGGGGTTTAGATGATTTTAGTGAACAGAGATAATGAATGAGGATCTGTCTTACAGTGTAGCCTTGTTCGCCGACATCCCCAGGAAACCCTGGTGCTCCTGTCTGACCCTGTGAGAGAAGACAGGACGATCAGAGACACCAACACAGCTTTCACCTCTACCAACCTCTGCTGGTCAGCATAAGGAAGTGCAACACCTTATTTTCCCAAACACAGCTCAATAAAGGGTCCTATTTAGAACACAAAAACATATCTTGTCAAGGTAAGTAATGGAATCAAGCTTCTTTAGAGGCCGCTAAGCTTTCTTTCTATACCTTTGGTCCGTCTTGTCCCAGAGGACCCTCTTTGCCTTCGTCACCAAGAGACCCCTAAACAGAAAATACAGAGGCAATTAAAGCACCAAAACATAGAATAAAAAAATAAAATAAAAAACTAGGAAGGGCATGTGCTGTAAAAATGGAGTAAGTGTTACAGGACTTGCAGAAATGATCATATTTTTTAAAAACTACTATACATATATTTGCTAAGTACCACTGTACAAGTAGCTCAAAATTTCTGTGAACATAAAATATAGTTATTTTTATATATTTATGTCAAGTGGTCATGTACATGCAAATGTGATGAGGCCTGATAGACTGAAAGAACAGCTTTAACGTGTTTACGTGTTTTTGCATGTTACTCCTTTACCTTGATACCTTTACCCCCTTTTGGACCTGTAGGACCAGCATTACCACGTGGACCCTGGAGTAAACAATAATAAAGTAAATAATAAAAACAAAATAAAATGTAGGGAAAAAAAACAATAAACTCAGTTGCCTATAAAGTTTGCCTATGAAAGTTAGAATATTATATAATATATTATATATTGG
>OMNN01001092.1:0-15770 GCA_900302755.1 Chromis chromis | reverse complement strand
GAGTAGATAGCTTAGCTGCTATACGTGCCTCTTCCACCTTCAAATCAGCCTCTCGCTGTGCAAATGCAGCACGTGCTCTAGCAGCCTGGACCTTAGCACGAGCCTTAGTAGCTGCTGCTGTAGCTGAAGATGTTCTAGTTGTACGTGTAGAGGAAGAATATTCTGACAGTGTTTTAAGTGGGCTTGAGTGCTGAGAATTAGAATCAGCAACATCTGATACGATGTAAACATAGAACATGAAGTGGTGTATTTTGCTTTCCATATCTGTTTGGTGAACACGGCGATAATGCAGAAGAAGTATATTTTGCTGTAATAGTGATAACAGGGTGAGTAGTTTCAGCGATATAGCAACACTGTACGGCGCCATAGTTGTAGTCCTTTTCTGAGTTTGGCGCATGCGCATTTTTCGAGAGGGAGAGCTGTGACGCAAGCGTTTCAGAATCTATTCGGTTACGGACCGTCCATACGGAGCCAAAACGTGCCGGTTTAAAATCTATCCACTCTGGGACCTGGTTTAAAAAATGATCGTTTACACACCCCAAAACGCCGGCTTCGTGTGGACGATACACCGGTTTGACAAAGTATTTGTGCGTTTACACTCGGCTTCGTTTCCGTGTGGACGGCCTCGAAATGTCATGGAAAGGTGCTCTAGCTCTGGCCTCTCACTTAAACTCCCTCTCCAGTTGTCGATTTATTCCCTAAAAACACATCTCTGTGTATCAAAGTTACACATTTAGAAGTTTTCTTAACTCTAAACTGACATACAGTATATGTAACTCTGTTGCTTCCACTAGAAGATGCAGATCTATGAACTCTGTGCTACTCCCTTTACCTACCCTTCTATCTCTGACTCCACAAGCACTTGTGCTGTAGCTGACCCATGGGGAAAAACGTTTAAATGTTTCGGGATGAATACCAGAAACTGCTGCACCCTTACGCTTTAATATTTTTGTCCCTCGCACACTTTTATTCCCCCTACAGATCTGTCTCAGTTTCAATTAATGATTTCAATTCAACCAACATATGCTGTTGTCTGTTAATACCTGTTTGTGTATAACATGGTCTCCTATTTTCTTTAACAACATGTATACATTTCTTGCTGTAATATTTGTCTATTTGTAAAAGTAACCTTTGAAAATCTACAATATGATATTCCCTATTGCAAAATATATAACATATAAGACAAATGATTTTGTAAAATATCTAAAGTGTCAAACCTTTTGCACAGTACTGTTATATCACATGGAGAAGCATTCAAGAAATTCTCAAAGCAAACTGATGGCTGATCCTCCTCAAATATATAATCAACAGCATACCAACAAATTCCCATAATATCTTCATATTGCGCAGCATTATCTAATCCTGAAACGCTAACTCCTGTCATTACTTTGTCTGGGGCTCAGATTACTACTCTACACTGCCAAAGAAAAGAAAGAAAAAGCAGAATTGGAGGGGGAGAACAAGAAAAAAATGAAATGGCTAAAACAACACAAAGAGGAAGGGAGAAAAAAAAAAAGAGAAAAGCAAGAAAGAACTAAAAGCATCAATGTTGAGTGAAAGCTCCAGTAAAACGTAAAGGACATGTCAAATGGAGCAAGAAGGCTCTCACAGCAAACACACTTACACACACACAGTAGCCACTCCTGGCCCGCCGCCAGCCAGTGTTCAATCAGTCTTTCCTGTTCTGAAATCTCCTATAACGGCTGAGAAATTAGACTGGCTGAAATGAGTGAAATTCTGGATCCATTAGCTGGCGCGGAAGAAAAAACACTCAGTTTAATGTTTCATGACTGCAAGCCTTTATTATATCAATAATAACCGGGGAGGTTGAGAAGGTGTTCTTTTGTATAATTAACTACAGATCCACCAAACTGTTTTCACTGCTTTTTCAGGGTCTTAGAAATAAAATATCTCAGCTTTCAAAATATCCCTCCTTGACAGTTTCTAGACCCCTTTTCTGTGCAAATCAGTGTTTTTGAGTGTTTAAAATTAACAAAGGGAATAAAACAGCAGGATTATATTTATTACTGACTCATTTTCAAAACCCTCACTTATGCAAAACTTTGTACTAAGACAGGCAATAATGTGATGCACTTGTGAGACAGTGTCTTTCAAGCAGATGTTTAGGGTCCAAATATTTTTTGTCTGTTTGTTTCACTTCTGTCTGCATTTATACATGCAGACACTGAATTGTCCTTTGACCTCCCTATGGTATAATGCTATGCGATCTATTCAACTATGGGAAAAGAAGGGGCTCGTATATATGGCTCAACTGTCAGCTTCCAACAAACATTTTGTTGAAACAAGTGAAAAACAATTCTTAATAAAAATGAAACTGAAAACTCATGGGGGGGTTCTACGGACCCTCCATGAGGCGTTCTTAAAAAATGTCTGAAGTGAAATTAGTTGATTGAACTTAAGTTTTTCAGTCAGGGTTTTTGAGGATTTACCAAGTTAAGCTTTTTTAATTAGTTTGACCTAAATACCATTTTAATACGAGACAGAAATTAGTCTCACATCTGTTTTACAATTATACTGGCCAAAGTGCGAAAGTACAATGAAAATCCATGAGAAAGGATATAGACCATGGGATTATTAATTATCATATCACATTTTTCAGTATGGCCATGAAGCAAATAGTAAGAATTATTTATGATAAATTAAATTAAATTAAAGCAACCTGCACCCAAACAAACTGCAAAAAATGGAAAGACACATTAACCAACTGAAAACAGGTACTTCAATGAAATTTTTTTCTTAAATTAACAAATTATGAGATGATAAACTTCATAGTTTCTTAAGCTAGCATTAGTGATGGTGTTTGTTGCAAGTCTGTTGATGCTAACAGCAGTTTCACATAAATACAATTAAATAGTCTCCTGTTCACACAATGTACTGCCCCAACAATCACACCTTTAGTGTATAATTTAGGAAAATATATTGAGACAAATATTACGATAAAGATAAATAATAAAATGGTTTGGCAGATTAATAGTAACAGTTTTTATATATTTTAATATTTTTTTAGGTTTAGACTTTTCAAGACTTCCAAATAACATTCTCAATCAAATAGAACTGAAAACTGGAAACACCCAGAAATTAGAACCCTTTGCCAAAAATGTCTTAGCCTTTAAAGAGTTAATAATTAAGTAAAGCTTACAATTAATGTCCATCTGTATGAATTCATTCAGACACAAATACCGAAGAAACACACAGTAAGACACACATTATACTGTATGTATACGATTTTGTTACATGTAACTGAAGGAGCTCATGAGAATTTAGGAACAAATGTAAAAAGCGTGTTATTTCACAATGTTAAGCAATCCTGTAAAAACAACTGAAACACTTGTTCCTTGGCCTGAGCCCTTCTATTCCTCCAAATCTGTTACTAAGCTGTTGTTATACAGTGCACGCTAACAAAGGGAGCTCAGAACATGATCTGCTCGGACGAGGTAACTAGCAACACCGGCATCAGCTCGCCTGCAAAAGTTCCTTGGAAATGGATCTCAAACCTGGTTGTCAAAAGAGGAAGGACCCAACAAAAATACTGCAACGTCCTGGAGACAGCAACATATGGAGATGCTGGTCACGCTGGCACGTTCAATAAAACAGGAGAAAACAATAAAGACTGCCAACTAGCTTCCTAGGTTTCCACACGAATTGGCTTAGCAACCAATGAATCATGGCTGGCTGTGTTTTATGGAAAGTATCCACACAGTCCCAACTTATCTTTGACAGCTCTGATGAAAATGCCCATTGTGTATGAGCTAACAATGTACTGTAAATGCCAACTTGACCACTTGATCCATCTCAAGTGTGTTTATGTAAAGCCCACTCTCAGGGTATTAGGAAAATCACAGAGGGGCACTAATGAAATTCTTTCTAGATTGTAACGACTCCTGCCACCGTCAAGCCTCCTTTGAAGGGCTTAAGAAGTCAACAGTCTTCTTAAATGTCAAAGCCTTTGTAGGGCTTAAAGAAGGGCAAAGTAGCCTCAGGGAGCGATGGTGTTATGTGGGGTGGGTGGTGTGAAGGCCTAATCATCACCCCTGGGTGGGCGTGGAGGGAGAAAGAAAGTGATAGAGACAAAGTGATGCATTCCTTCCAAGCCAGGACAGCATTTAGAGGATGAGAAGAGATGAGGCATTACTGCAGATTAGCACTGCAAAGACACACAACCGTGGAGCTGCAACCACATACAACCACATGCTTTTAAAGACGACCACTTTGCAGTTCAGTGGGGCTTAGAGGAGACAGGACTCCTGATGGTAAAATCACTGTAGAGTGTGTTATAAGGGATTCGGACCCAAAACAGTTCTACATTAAAACAGCGCAGGGGGTTGCAATGTTGGGGGCGTGTTGTTTAAGGCAGCGATTCTCAATGATCTGCTCATGAACCTCACAGGAACCAATTATCCATCCTCCAATTTGAGACATTTGGGGTATTTTTTGTCCCTACCCTCCGATATGCTCGATATCAGAGCAGCAGGACATATGCCAAAGATTAACTGTGGTGTTAAAAAGCACAGTTGACAATGCTATGGTGAGGCTTTGGTGAGGTTTGGGTACGAATACAACTTGGTTAGGGTTAGGGAAAGACCATTGTTTGCATTAAAATAAGCACTTTGTTTTCACTGTTTAACAGGAAATAAACAGGTGGTTATGGAAACGTAATGATTAAAAGACAAAAGTATGACTATCAAGAAACAAATGCAGTCTCCCATGTTAAAGTTTTACATTTTGACATCCGTATTTTATCTTTAGCTGCATCAATCACTTGCATGTATGTGACTGATCAACACCAAGTCTTGTTGGATACCACTGTGTAAACCAAAAGCTGAGCCAGCCTCAACATTTTGCAGGTTAACGGTGTGCTGTTTTTGCTTGAGCCTCCCTGTATTAGCATTAACCTGCTGTGTTGGAGATGTGGCTCCTTTCTGATGAATGAAAGGACTGCATTTTGTCAGGCAACCCTGAAGCAGGTCTGAATGTGGCTGTGACTTTAAATGTGAACTTGAGCATCTTTTTTGTGTAAATTAATCCAATTTCTGTTTATGTATTGCTATCTCGAGTGCCTTTGTCGTTACTGAGGTGACAAGGCTGAGAATAAACACAATTTTACCGACACTGAAAGTATGACTGGTTGGATGGTTTCAAGTCAGTGTTGTCTCTTCTATTCAGGTGAATATTGGTTATGGCACTGCCTTTTGGACTGAAATGACACCAGTTTTGATCAGGGTATATAGGATAAATTATTTGTTTCTCCTATCGACCATCTATGCAGCATGAACATTCAAGTTTACATTCTATATACATACTTTGTGTCTGAACATTTTTTCAAGATTGGGGTGAAGCCTCGTAGTTTGAGTTACAGGAAATCTTTATTAGCTTTGACTTCAATCCTTCCATCCAACACCATTTTGTAATGAACTGGAACACTGACTGTGAGTCATCGAACCCTGGTATTGAACTGATGTTGGACTAATGCTCTTGTGTATAAATGGGAACAAGTCGCTATAGCCGAGTTCCAAAATGTTCAAAGGTCACCATACTTTGACCATGTAGTGTGCATGGGAGTGTACTTCCCTTCCTCTCCCACTCCCTTCCAGCCTAGATTCCTTCACATCTTCTCCCTTTCCTTTACCTTCTTTTGGTCCATATTTTAGCACATGTCCTTCCCGTTTCCCCTCTTCTTTCATCTCCATCTTGGTATACCTCTTCTTCTGCCTGCTCTCCTCTCTCCAGTCTAAAATCCTTCACCTCCTTTCTCTCCACCTCAGTTTATGAACACTTTCCTCCCCCTTTGACCTTCTCTCTACCTGCGTATGACTCACCTCCTTACCTCCTTCCCCTCATCTAACTCCTTGTGTACCTCACCTCTGTTCCTTTTTTTTCCATCCTGTCACGCATCTCCTTCCTCCAACCTGTAATAAACCTCTTCTAGTTCTACTTAAGGTCTCTTCCGAAACACAAAATCAGCTCCCTACACACTCTCCCAAAGCTGCTTGGCTTCTCAGGTTCATTGAAATCCTCCAGACTCCTTATTTTCTGCTATTTTTAGCATCACAATAAAGCTTAACAAAAAAGAAACACTTCCCAATATTTCCAGACATTTCACATTAAATGTGCTTCTAGGGAGGGGAAACTGTTCCACCAACAGAGGCCTGCCAAAGCAAATGTAATCCAAGGGAAACAATAGCATGAAAACACAGATTTTTTTCATGACCTGATTTCTGAACAAATGCTAAAATAAATCTTTTTTTTAATTTTTTTTAGGGAGGTCTGTGACATTTGAAATAAAGAGTGGTTTTGTTGGTTTGCAGAGGAAAGTAATATCTTCCAGAAATATTGCAGGGCCTGGAAACAGATGCCTGGAGGCAGCAGGGGGATGAACTGGGCTTGTCTGGAAAGAGCCCAGATGTCCTTACGTCAAGTCAGCACTCTGTTAGCAGCTGGTGTTCTGTACTGTCAAAAAAACTCTGAATATGAAGTTATAGACCAGACATCAGCTAACATTACAATGTTTCTAAAGCTAATGTTGCTTTTACATTCCAGATATTAGCCAGCCCTCCTATTAAATTTGAACATTATCACTGTTAGTCAGCGACCATCATGCCCTTTCATACCAAATTAATGTAAAACCAGATGTGCATATGCCATAATGGCTGGATTAGAGTTTATCAGAACTGTTAGCAGTTGATCTCAACAGCCACATTGGAAAACAGAGCCAGCTGTGGATAAATGCACACATTCTCAGGCAGTTTCTCAAAGAAGACTGTCACAGTTTTGCACTGAGTTGCCACAAATGGTTTTGTAACAAATGAAAAAGAGTGATAAAAAGAGAGAATTTCTTGACTTAGCCAGAAAAAAAAACGTAGCATATTTTCTGGCCCTCTGCACAAAGAGAGAATTTAATGTTTTCAGTGGTTTGGCAAACAAGGCTAAAAATTTTATGATTCATGTGAGGACGTTTTCTACTAACATGTTCAGCCTGAACATGGAATAAGATTTAAAGGTGTCATTAACTGCACAGACCACAAAAAATCTATAAAAACTTCCTGGAGACCCTCTCACATATTTGACAAACTGATTAATTGATGTGACTCCTCGTGTCATCAGTAGATTGTTTAAGCAGAAAATGCCACAGCTTTAGGGAAATGTGTCAAGCGTACCAAATAGCTTCAAGCACTAAAGTGTTGTCAGAGCTGCTATATTCAATTGAAGTTAACATCAACTAAAACGTTTTCGGTTTTCTAAGGGTATCGTTTGTTTGACATAGTAGCTTGAGGTAAATATATAAATAAATAAAGCATTTTAATATATAAAGACAGATTGTACTACTGTCTCACTGTTACAGCCAAACTAGTTCAGCTAGTTAAGTTAGTTAAGCTGGATTTATTCTGGGACAGAAACTAATATCTACCATTGTTTCTGGATAAAGTGTTCCGTTTTAGTGATTGTAAAGGTAGTGGTTAAAACACACATTGAAACTAGCATGAAACATGTCATGTAAGCCTTTTTACCTTATTAGTAATACCTTAATAGTGCACCTTATGACCACTGCTGCTGTCACTTTGAGTCTGCTTATTTGTTTGAAATATTGCTTTAGTTTTCATATTGCTTTAGTTTTTATACTCTTATACATTGTGTATTGGTTAAGGAGGACAGCAAAACAAGAATTTCATTGTACAGTGTAACTGCCTAGTTTCTGTGCACATGACAATAAACCTCTTGAATATCTTTACCTGTCGGTGTGCTGTAGGACACAGTGATGTCCCCGGTCAGGTCAGCAGGAGGGTATCGGCCATTGAGGAACGCTGAAAACGCTACAACTTTGGATGAGCCGAAACCTGAAGACAGAGAACAAATATATATTAACATTAACACTAAACAGCAGCTAGTTGCTATCTGTCCAGCTAATGTCCAAGTAGCTGTCAATGTAATTGCTCATTGAGGCTTAATGTTCTTGGCCTTTTTGGAAAGAAAAATGTGTTCCCAAAATACTACTACTACAGCACTTGTTAAGTTTTATGCCTTTATCGTATTTTTGACAGTAGAGAGATGACACAAAAATGAATGGAGTGAACCACATAACTGCTGAGCAAGGTGATGTTCCAAGGCTGGATTTTTTTTCCAGTGAGAACCGCTGTATAAAATCTTCTGTAGTTTGAAACAATAATCCTGATTGTATTATCTGGTTTAGTTGGATTTGAGATATATTTTTGTTCATAACACCTGCGTTACAAACTAGAGGTGTGCAGTTTGAAAGAAAGGGGCATTCAGGAAGAAAGGAGGGACTCTTGAAAGGCACCATCAAGCTGAATTAAAGAGTCCATATTATGCTTTCTGTGTTTTTCCTATTCCTTTAGTGTATCATGCAGCATTTTGTGCATGTAAACAGTCTGCAAACTTGTAAACACTGCTCCTCAAAAAACCTTCTTTGAAGTCCAGGCTTTTTTTCTGTTACTTATCTACATCACAGTGTAACAAATTTGCATAACGCCTGCCTAGTGGCTCGTTAGAAATGCCCTCAAACAGAGAAAAGAGGGTAAGAAGAGGTAAACATATTCTAGCGGATCCCAAAAGTGAAATTGTAAGCCTGTAAATGTGCATAATAGGAGCCCTTTAAAAGAGTTGTTGGAGTAAAATGTATCTCTTTTGAGTCTTGTGTGATTTCGTATAAAAGTGCCATACTAAATCATGGGAGTTTCCCTTTAAGTAATTTGTGCTATTGCAAATTCTACTGTAATTCTGAGTGAGATTTTCCTACACGGAACTACTTCCTAGAACGGAAGTACCAGTTTCATTCAAGCTCTCTTGTGAATGATGAATACGGAAACAGGGCAGTCAACAAATGCCATACACAAGCACACACACCAACTTGAGGAGTCAGCATTTTCAAGGTGTGGACAGAACAGGATACAGTAAAGCCCGACACAAACCAGACCCTTTAATGTACACACACACACACAAACGCTTGCACACAGCTCATGCTAAACATCACCGCGCAAGGTGAAGACAGAGGATTAACAACACGCTCACATACAAACACACGCCGGAGACTTGAATTATATGTAGCATGAGAGAGGGGCGATGACTTGTAGCTTCCCTTTAAATACCCCAAAACCAACACAGAGAGAGAGAGAGAGAGAGAGAGAGAGAGAGAGAGAGAGAGAGAGAGAGAGAGAGAAGGAGGGAGACAGAGAGCAAACACGCTGGAGAGAAAAGGCAGGGATCAAATACAGACGGAGAGGAAAGGATATATTACAGCTAATGGTTCCATGCAGTCACACGCACACATGCACACAAGGCGGTGTGGTGGTGTAATGGGGCGTGATGTTCCTGAGTTCGGTCTGTCACAGGTGACTGAATCCCAAGTATGTGTGTGTGCATGTGTCCTAATGGAAGCGCATACAAGTGTAGGTGTAATGAATGAAAGTGAGGAAACACTGTGGGAAAAGTTTCTCATTGTGTATATATCTCTGTGCATTTTCTAAATGTGAGTTAGAAGTGGGGAAAAAAAAAACTCGCTGATCTTCACCACACACACTTGTCTAGCCGAGGGTGAGACAAGGCCTCTCGAGCTGAGGATAGGCAGAGCAGGAGGAAGCAAGACGGATGACAGGAGATGAAAGGGGAGACAACGACATCCCCCCCTCCTCTCCGACGGACAGAAGAGAAGATAAATGATGGAAAGCAGAGAGAGACTTTCTCCACACTGTCAGATGCCCTGACAACATGACCTCCTCTCACCCTTCTTCTCTTCTCTCACTCTTTCTCCTCCTTCTCCCATAATATTCTCCTCCCTCAACCACCTACCATCCATCCCTTTCTCTTGCTCTTTTTAATTTTCTATCTCCTCCCTTTTCTACATTCCTTCTTTGGCAGCCTCTTCTTATACATCTCTCCCTGTACGACCACTTGAGGCTGACAGATGGTAATTTTTTAAGCTCAATAGTGATAACACATTAACAATCTGTCTTATCTGTGCTAAGGATCCCATAGAGGAATAGTTGGACATTGTATAAAACTCTTATTGGCATTTTTCTGCGAAGAGTGAGAGATGAAATGATGATACCACTACCCCGCCTGTATGTTGAATATATAATTAGAGTTAAGAATCGATTAGGTTAACTTAGCATTCAGACTGGAAACAGGAGGGAACTGCTAGCCTGGCTTTCGTCTAAAAGATATGCCTACCTGCTATCTTGTTTAATTAATAACAAAATGTAATTGTTCAAATGACAATTTGTGCTTTTACACAGAATTATGGCCTGCCCTTATTACTCCATTCTTCACAGCTCTTCTGCTATAGGGGAAAACATTCTCTGGCTTGTTTGCATTTCTTTAAACAAATCACAGTTGTCTGGAGCAGTGCTAAGCCCAGGATGCAGCAACAGTGCCCCGGCAAAATAGTGCTGAGAGGGAACATTGTTTTGGGGAACATTTGCACACAGAGAGTTGAGCACTGTCATTAAAATGGATAATTCACCAAAAGAAACAAGCAGACCAGCCTAATTGCACGACCTGAATCTTTGCCAAAACTTGCTATTTTTAGCAAGAAGGTTGCTACTTGAAGGTTGTTGTTGCTGTTTCTTGTAGCGAAGGGAATTTTGAAAACCGGTAACCGCACATAGCATAAGGAGAGGAGTGTGACATGTGGTGGACATGGCAGGCTTATAACTACAGTCCACATCCGATGAGTCAGACTAATTCTTTCTATAGACACAGTGAAGGAATAGTTCCAGCACACGACTCCAAAAATGTAAAATAAAAAATCCTGTCCGTTGGGTTATTAGTGAGTTATTACCTAAAACGTGAAAATTTGGAAAGTTGAGTAATTAACCTGTCAGACTCACATTTGACTTGGATGTGGGCTGGTGTTTTGATCTTGTCACAGATCTATCATCTTTCATTTGCTGGTAAAATCTCCACATTGAATGTTGAAGGAGCAGTGCATCTCGTTTTTGACTTCTCTTATTACAGTTACATAAAAATATGAACAACTAGTGATGTTCTTCATATATGTGAAATAAAATAGAAACTGAATGAACATGCATCATTGAGTATTAATTGAAGTAAATTTTCCACAAATATAGTCACCTATTTATATTCACATGTGAATTTATGACTTCTGACATGAGTTAGTCTGGGACAAAAAAAATAAATCAATGCAATATAATGTAACAAAAATAAGGGCTGGACATTAGTACACCTGCTAGAATGGCAGCAATAGAACCAGAACAGCACTAAAATATCTAAAAACACAGTCTAATTGTTTTATGACATTTTACAGTCTAAATGATTATTCAATTATTCAGAAACAAATCTTCAAATTAAATAAACGACAGACTAAACAGTAATCAAAATAAGCCCTCTAAGCCCTAATGAAATTAAATTAATCTGAGGTAATACAAAAATGGTGGACAATATTGTTCTTGCTGATGTCTTGCCAGAGTCTAACAACCATTTTTTGCATCCTTGCTGCCTCTCACTCTTTCCTCCACCTTCTTTTTACCGTTGTCTCTAGCTTTCTTTTCACTTTCCTTGCTCCCCCCTCCCCTGCTTGTCATTCTGTCTGTCAGCAGAAGGCTTTTAACCTATGTGCCCTGGAGGTCAGACTGGTCAGACTGGTTTAAGTGCTTTAAGGGTTCCCAGGCCCATTAAGACCAACAAACAAGACCAAAGAAGACACAAAGTAATCCCTCTTCTTCTCTCTTATTCTTTCTCTCTCCGTCTTCTTTTCTTTTGCTCTTCGGCTTGTCATCGTACATTCAGGCACATCTGGACAGGTCAGGGTGGTGCTGTGGGCGTCGAACCCGTGAGTGCCAGGTAACATGCCTGTGTGACCTCGACATCCAACCCAGTGAGACTGTTCAGACTGGTCCCAGTGTTCTCAGGCACATTAAAACCATTAGCACCACTGCCAACGAAAACAAACTCCACAAAGGAGGCAGAAATCCCCCACTTTACTACGTCTCCTTCTTTACCTTTATTTCCCCTCTTCTTTCCAGACTTTTCTCCGTCTATTTTTTCATCCTTACCAACTGTTTACTTTTGCCCCTTTTTCAGTGCACCTTCTTTATCCTCCCTCCCTTTCCTCCCTTGTTTAACCTAAATCTCTGCTTTGCTCTTATCTCCCTCTCTATCTCCTTACCATACTTGCGGGTTTTACTAGTGTGCTTTGTGTGAACCAAGGGGATTAAAAAGTATATCCACTAGGCTGTAGATGAGTTCTGGACAGCACTGGACTATCTGTGTTGAGAACTTAAGACTATGCACAATGTAAACGCGACTAAACATAATGACAGGAGGTTAAATCTGAGATTGCAGGAAGAAAATGTGACAGCACAGTAGATTATAACTACAACAAACTCTACTAGTTCCCCTGTTCAACAAGACCTTCTTTCACTGCCTTATGTGAGCATCTTGGAAGGAGGCACGAAGCAGTTCACATCTGAATAAGCAGCATAAATGCCTCCTAACTGCCCAAATAAACCACTTTTATTTGAATCATTTTAAACACTTGTCTCTGAGTTCAACCAAAAAACACAAAGTCGCAGCCTGGAGCAGCCGACTGCACGTGAATCTACAAACCATCTCACATCATCAGCCTGGCAGTTGACCTAATCACCCTGAATGCTCATCAGTGCATGTCGGTTTATTTACATTTTTAAGGCTATATTTCACAGTGGTTATTGTCTTCTAAGGAAACTCAGGAAGACACTGACTGGGGCAAATGTTAATCTCTACATATGTTGAGAAAAAGTGATTACAACATGCAAAACATTAGGTGAGGGATTAGAATGTACATGTCCTGCCAACAATGAACACTAGCACATGTTCTTGAAATTCAGAAACTTGTTGGCACTTACTTGCTATAATGTCTAGACCAAGAGAACACGTTAATTGGAAAAATCCACAGACAACAGATGTAAACTGCGTGCAAGTGGCCCTAGATTACAACTACATTAGGAGCCTTTGTAATCAGCAGTAATGGCCGTTCCAGCATCAACTTGTCATGTTTAGTTTTGGTCAGTCAGACACAACATTTGAAATGATTCATGTGAAAATCATATTTATTTGGATACCTGCAGGAGGCATGCACTGTTTGTCCTGATCCATTGTGTTTTGAGCAAGTCCTCATATTCCCTAATCTCTACAACAAAAGTGGTGAGTAAAAACTCAAAAAGCCACACATGTGAAATGCGTCTGGTTGAGATAAACAAGAATTACTGTTTAATGCAGTTCGTGGGCTTGAATTTCATGGTAATACACAGATTAAATCAAGCAACGTTTGTCTTTACCTTAAAATACACAGCAGAAAAATAACTGCAATAACATTTTGATTTAAATTAGTAAGTGCAAGGAGAACGTAGTCTTGAAAACTTGAGAGTGTGTGTTCTTATATCTCTTTAGAAAGTCATTGTGTGTGCATGTGAAGTGCAGCCTGCTGCAGGTATCAGGGTTCAGGTTATAGTACTTGACAGCTCAAGTTAAACTGACTACTGACTTTTCAGAAGAGGTCAGAGGTCAAGAGGGGTGGAGATGGGGATCTATACCACACAAGGAGATGGGAAAGGGGCATGTGTGTATTCCTTGCCATGTGCAAATAATAGAAAAATCTAAACATTGAGAGAAAAACAAATCTGAAAAAAAAAATTTGTTCCTTGACATTCCTGGTCTACTGGTTTACCTGTGTGTATGTGTGAATGTGGGTGTGAAGGCAAATGTCTCGTCACATCCTGCAGCAAACACCATCAGCGACCATCAGTGTGGTGTTAAACGCTGACCTTTGACCAATGGAGGTCAGGCTTAGGTCGTACCGCTGCGTAGGGTCTGTCCAACCATCATTTAGAGAGATAAAATGTCCCAAATTTAAGGTTTTATTTCTGCAACTTATTTTGGAATTCAAATAAGATTAAGTCTTGTTACTGGATTTGAATGTTTTGGTTAGAGCTCCATATGTATGATGAATTGTATGCTAGTGAGGGAGACTCTTTGGCAGCATTTATACAAAAAAAATGAGCACAGACCAGCCCCCAATATGCTAAAAATCTACTTAGAGGTACTGGAAAATACAGCTTCTAATGATTAATTAGACTAATTTTGCATATTAATACTAATGTATCATATTCACTGGACATAAAACAGTTAACTCCACATGCAGGCCTATGAATATACACATACTGAGATAATAAATCAATTAAATGCACTTGTAGACAAATTTACTTTACATAAAGATCATTCTTGCATATTTACACTACAATTTGCACGTGGTGATTTAAACATCTATACCAGACACACAAAAAAGTAGTGATTCTTTTAGAAAGACAGATTAGGTCTATCTATGACCTGCATGCAAAACTACAAACACGATCAGTTTCTAAAAGGTGCGATAAAAAATTACAAATTCTGTTTCTGTTGCTCTGTTTCAGCACATCATGTGCAGGTGAAAGCACTGACTCTTGATAGTTAGTATTCAGCATGACATCATGTGATTAACATCGGGGCCTGTGTATGCAATTTTGTGACCACTTGCTAGTGTGTATTTGCAATTTAACCACCGACCTGTACTGTGTCGCAGTCTGTGAGAATCTCTGTCAACAGGCCTAGAATGATGCAACTTTCCCATTGAGAAGCATCACTGGTGACAAGAGTCTGGTCTACAGCTACAACCCCAAAACCAAAAAGCAGTGTTTGCAATAAAAGACCTCCCAGCCTCTGTGAGGACAGAAAGAATTCTAGTGTAACGTCCTGACACACAAATGACCTGAACTGCGACATGATGGCAATTGGGTGCTCTATTATAACAATGTGCATGTTTACAGTGGATTGAAATGTGCACATTTTTTGCCTACACAAACACAATCTTTGCTACCCGTGTCTTCTTGCTCATCCTCGAAATTAAATTCAAGTTGAAGATCTGCCATTTTGACACAGTGGATAAAATCTAACTTGCGTCACAGATGGTGCTTGGCATGCTTACAAAACAGTACTTCCAGGAAGCGTTTTAAGCGTGGCAACAGTATAATGCCGAACACGGTGACTACTTTTGAAGGAATGGTGGCCAAGTTTAAATAAGTACAGTATTTTTTTTTAATAGGTGCAGAACTTTTTGATCACAGCTTGTAAGTGACACCAAATTTGTAAAACTAGAGCTTTTATTCTTGATTCTTCAGAGGTTAGATGATACTTAAGTGTTATGGTTCTGTCTGGTTTGTGTGTATTGCATTGTACATAACTTTAGGAACAAATATGTAAATATGATTTTTTAAAATATAAATATCTGGAAATTACTTAAATTTGATCTTAGCACCTTTTTTCGCTGACCTTGAAAAAAGACTCTGAAAGTTCATCATCGATATGAAAATCCTACTGTGCGGTAAACTATTGTGTGTGTACCATGAGGAAAAGGAAGAGTGCTACAGACCAATGCAGGGAAGAGGAAAGGATGGGAAATGAAAAAAGAAATGCGGAAGAGGAAATGCGGGATGCAGAGCAGGAAAAGAAAGACCAAAAAAGAAGGAAGCAAAAGGGAACGTGAGCAGAAAGAAATAAAGCCAATATAGGGGGACGGAATTACAAATAAAAGAGAGGAAGCAGAGAAAGGAAAAGATGTAAAGAGAGGAAGAGAGAAAGTGAGAGTAGGAAGGAGAGAGAGAGGGAACAAAGGAGGCAGTGTGCGGTGAACAGGGGACTGAGTTGCCATCTGAGACGAATAAAAACTGGAATAACAATAAAAGTCAGAAGGCGCTACCTTCCCT
>OMNN01001087.1:0-16263 GCA_900302755.1 Chromis chromis | reverse complement strand
ATCATAGTTATTAATAATCCATACATATCTTTCATATTCAAATCTATGACAGCAAAAGCTGGGGTCCAACTTTTTGCCCTGCTGAAAGTATTTCTGGGAACCTCAAACAATCCTCCAACTATTTGAATGAAAAAATATTCAGTTTGTGGCGTGTTAATGGATGGATTACCATGACATTTGCAGCACTCTGTACCTTTTCATTTAGTCACCTGCTCAACTAATAGCATTAGTAAAGAATCTTACCTGCTAAACATCAGCACACTGACATTTTAGCCTGTTCATGTTCGTATTTCAGCATCACATTTGAGTCAGAGACGTAAAAACTCGACAGTTTGTTCAACACATCCTGCTGTTGTGAAAGTATTTCCAGAATCCTTAAACACTCTTAGGATTCCAGAAATACTTTCAAACCAGTAACGAGTCTTTTTATAAGACCATGTGGGTTTTTCAAACATTTCCAGGTATTTATCCTTTATAGAAACAGCTGCTTCGCTCTGTGACTTGAATGTAAAGCCAGTACCTGAAGGGCACAAACTGTGCAGCCTCACATAGTTGCTAGCATGGCTGTAGACTCTTTGTCTTGTTCAACTATCCTTTTCACATCGTCAAATGTCAATGTGTAACAGCCTAGAAGGCGAGAAAGCATTAATGGATGAATGGCGATGCTTTATGATGGTGATGGCCTCCATCATTTTCTACCCCCATCAGCTGCAATCTATCATCTGCACCAGGCTCCAGTAAAATAGGAATATCAGGGACACTTGAGGTTTTCTTGGCGCACTGCCTCTGACATGCTGGCTTAATTTTACCTTCCATTTCAGCGTGCCGCATTTACATAAAACACAGAGAAAAGTAGTACACATAATGGTCCCCTTTGGCCAAGCGCTTTAAGGTCCTGTCCACAGTCCCAGTGAGGGGCAGTCAAGCTGCCTCTGCTCTGCTCTGTTTGTTTTATGGAGCAGTAGTGAAACCACTTTGAGGTCAGCTAGCTGCAAAAAACTGTGCTGGGTCTCCTATGGTCTGCTGAAAAAGGCACCAAGACCAAACCAGAGGGCCATTTCTACAAGTCCAGCCAACTTTCATTGACAAAAAGAGGTCGTTATTCTGCACAGCAATAACGGGATCAGAAGCTCTGGAAGGAAGACATTTTTACTTTTGTCAGAGCCGCTGATCAATTCCTCTTGCAAAGGTGGCGCTGCAGGAAGGGTCATTAAAAAGCAGCCCAAAATGTCCCCATTCACAACATGCAGCAATATGGGAACTCCATTCACACGTCCTGAATTAATTTGAGTGCTGTCATTATGCAAGTACAGCACAAATTGTCCAAGACCAAGTGAAACTATTTATAGCCATCACAGGGCCTGAGAGCCAAGTGTGCCTAATGGTGTAATTTGTATTGTTAATGGTAATGCACTGTTAGTTTGTTCCATTTGGCTTTGCACAGGTGCATTAATGGGGGCCTGGTGGAGCGACTCAGTGTGCTGCTCGGTGAAATCGTTCAGCAGGACCACGGCTCCCTCTAGTGGATCCGGACGCTCCAAACACAGACTGGAGTCAAGGTTAGGAGAGGAGCAGGTTACTTTTCCCTAAAAGAAACCAACCTTTTGTTGAGCAAATGAAATCAAGTGACAGGAAGACCTGCACAAAAAGTCAACAACAAACAGCTCCGGCAACAGCAGCATAGACTTTTACAAAATTGTGTTCCTAATTAACCTTCAAGCTCATCAGCCACAATCAATATAGAGTGTAGCTTTTTTTTCTAATTGAGATGAAGTAATTATCAGACTGTATTCATCTCGTTAATGAAACAATGTTCCAATATGCCTGCAGCAAAACTGTTAATTGAGTTCTATTTTCTGAGACAGGCAGCCTCTCCTTGTGTCCATGGCCACAAAGCGTCAAATGTGGGTTGGGGCCTTTGTGCTCGTCTCTGTGTAGACACAAGAACAGGCTGTGGACTGGTGGAGCGTACGAGAGCTTCTCCCCACAGACGCTCCCCCTCCCTCCTGTCTGTTCTCCCATCAGAGTCAGTAATACAGCTGACTTCAGCAGATCATCCCATCCCAGTCTGTTATTTCACGGTTTCAGTGGTTAAGTACTCCCTGTTGAGTAAGATATAGCGAGGCAATTATTCTGTAATTATGGAGCCAAAAGACGCGACATGGAGTCAAGAGTTACTGGGCTCATGTAAATCACAGGGAGAGATCCAAAAAGGGTGCAGAACAGGCTGAATTATCCACGTGTGATAGATAGAGTCCAGACCAAAAGTATTTGGACAGTTGCACTTTTTTCCCCTCAGTAAACTCTGTGCCACGTGTGAACTCTTTGCTTCATTCTGTAATGTTGAAATGAGACACAGCTGCCAGGGAAACATTTAGTAGCAAACTGTTCAGTTATGTTTGAACCCTTGTTTTTGGGCTCTATGTGACTACTAGTACTACAGCTATGTGAATACAGCCGTCTCTTCAACACAATTATTTCTCCACGTATTGATTTAATCCAACTGAAATGAAAGCTGAGGCTTGGCATTTTAAAGTTGCATTTGGTATTTTTTTATTTCATACTGAATGTGCTGAAGCCCAGTGCATGAAGATTAAAAAAGGTGTTTGCATTTTGACTTTAGTAAACAGATCAAACTTTCATCAACATTTAATTAATATCCTAACATTTTTGAGTAACTATATCATATTGTTTTTTAGGGCTTTAACGCGATCGGAATGACATAAATAGATCCACAGCTATTTTTGGTATTTTTCTTAGTTTTGGATAAAACAAACAAACAAAAATGTTGAGATGCCCAGGCCCAACAAACCACTGCCACGAGGAGTGGAGTATGTAAACAAACATCACCAGACAACATGAGTTATAGACGACCTGCAGCAAGAATGCAAACAGTGTCAGACTATTTAAAGAAGGAAACAGCTCAAAGTGATCCAAGCCGCTCAAAGACAGACATCCAGATCTGAACTCAGAATTCAAACTGAGAGAGTTTCAAGCTGTAATTTTATATGAACAAAATGTCACAATGTTCACATCCTGAAAAGTTATTGTTGTTGGTGAACTGAGACAGCATCACAACACTCACACAGGCTAACTTGTTTAATTCCTGTTAAGAGATAAGAAATTAAAAATAATGTAAAAACAGAGAAACTTTGCTTCCGAGGAACTGAGTCCAACTGACTTGATAAAGTACTTTAACATAGGCAAAAAGTACTGAGTGAGATGTGATATGTTTTGTCTCCCTTGTTGTCTTTATGTTTCAGATCAGTGCAGAACTCCACAGAATAACAGTATCAGGACTCTATGCTGAAACTTCAGAAGCTACTGGCACTTTGTGAAGCCATCCGTTTATAAAAACTGAAGGACATGAGGAAATGCTGGAGGTACAGTACTTTTTAGAATTAAAATTAACTTTTTTTTCCCATAAGATCCCCAAATAGCATGAATAAGGACATATTTATGGTGTGTCTTTAAAGTACAATGATCAGATAGTGTGACCAGTAAACAGACACTCCCTTGACCAGTGACTATAAAAGCTATGTGGAATGACAGTATAGGCAGGGCTATGTCATGGACAAAGACCATGTCTTCATTTCATTAATGGCAGTCTCTTTGCCCAATAATAATCAAGATGAAACCTTAACACAAATGGTTGTTTAATTCATTCACCGCACTTGAGGTTTCAACAAGACAGTGCACAGCCACTAGCAAATGTCCACCAACTTTGCCGAGTCCTTCAGGAACAGTCGGGCAACACTCCACAATGCAAACAACGGATACAGCAAATACTTTAAACTTAGCAACTGCTAGCTTGATGTTTGCACATGAGAGAAGCTTTTCTAAAGTTAATGTGACTCATAAAGCCACAATGGACACATTAATGGAAAATACAGCAGGTTGAAATAAATGATCCATCCATTTTCTTCCTCTTATCCAAGGTAGGGTTCCAGTGGCAGCAGGTGTCCCTCCACCCAGCAACCTTTTCCAGCTCCTCCTGAGGCGTTCACAAGCCGAATTAGCTATAAAAGCGTAGATTAGGAGTAAGTTTAGTATGTGTTGGCATTTTTCTAGACAACGGACTGTTTATGTAGAGCTGCTCAAAGGTCAGTGAGAATTTTTTGATTTGCATTCCATCCCAATCTGCTTTATATTCCTTGAGAGCCATATGAACTAGGGGTGTCCTGATCTGATCTCAAAGATTGGGATCGGGCCGATCAAGGCCTTTTTTAACTGATCAGTATCGGCTTTATTGAGTACAAACCTACGCCTGATCCTTTGTTTACATCTGCTGTCACACAGGTGTCATTAAGGAAGAGCACAAGCTGTGGCAGGTTGCTAAGGACCTCAAAGCAGCAGCATTATTGATCAATAATCTATTAATCATGAACACAAATTAAGTGCAGCAGACGTTCATCCAGTGCTGATATTGCTGTTTCAGTCAACTTACACATAATGAGCCACAAAAGTGATATAGAATGCTGTCCTAGTCAATCCCAGCTCATCTTAAATGTAAAAGCTCTGGCTGGAGGACATAAAGTGTCACAGATGTCATTGTCATGGTGCCCTGTTGCTAGCCAAACCCCCATAATGCTCTGCTTGCCAACACAAAACTGCCCGAGGGACAACCTCCTCAGATTGCTAAAGTATGAAACAGTAAGAGGCTCCACCAGGTACTACAGCTAATCGACAAGACATTTTGTGACATGCATGTCCTACGTCTTCTGCATTATTAATATTGCTTTAATGGTTAGATTATTAATGGAAACTAAACAATTAACACTTAATCATTAGCATTCCTACAGGATGCAGTCAAAATATCTGCAGTTTGAAAATATTGCAAATTGGAAAATGGAAGCAATTCACCAGTCATTTATAACATTTGTGAGTATTTAGCCAGGTAGTAGAAACAGAGCTGCATTCATTAGTACCAGTTTAATATGGCACCTAAAGAGTAAACACTCCCTCAAATGTTTTTTTTTTTCTCGATAGAGCTACTCAGTTGTCAAGCAGATACACTAGATTGATTTTAATAACTTTAATGCACTTGTGTGTATATCTATGAAAATGTTCAGATTGGAACTTTGTATCAGCAAATTCTAAATATTCTAATATGAACAGTTGGTGTTGGTCCAATTCTAACACACTGCCAGTTTAGGGAAACACTCTGCAGTGACACAAAGAGATGGTGTGACACTTTATATGATGCATTTATTGCTCATTATTCGTTTTAAAAGGTCGATCTCAGACAGCATCCAGCTGCAGCTGCTCTGCCTGCTGTGATGCTGAAGCTGTAGCTGGATATATTGTACAGTTACTGCTCAGACTTTAGCTGCTGCTGTGGTTCAGTGGATACGTCCAGCTGTTGTTATTTGAACCTGTGGTGCATCTATGACATATATGATTATTTGTTTATTTAGGATATTTAGGATTGTATATAACGCTCATCCAGCAAACTATCAGTGCACAAACACTGCTGCTGCATGTAGTCAGTTACAGCCATAATGGTAATAATGGCTACAGCCACAGCTGAGGGTGCACAGACCCTCTGTAGTCACAGCTGTATGAGCTGCACTATCATACAGTATCATGGAGCCTAAAGATCACTGCTGCTTGTGTACAGTCAGTGAACCCTCAGCTGTGTCTGTCAGGAGCCAGTCAGCACTTCTGCATTAAGAAAAAAAACTACAGGAGCTGGAAGAGCCGCTCTTTCACTGGCCGCTACCGAGACAGACAGCATGACTGCAGCCTCAAGATGACAGCTGTCACTGTGGCTTTAGCCATTTTAACAACTGTGTAACCGACTGTCCAGCCACAGCTTCACCATCACAGCAGGCAGAGCAGCTGGACTCACAACCAGCAGCTGGATACTGTCAGAGATCAGCCATTTTAAAAACAACAAAGAGCAATAAATACATCAAGCATCACATCATCTCTCCTTTCTGTAGTATTTGCAGTGTTTTCCTGAACTGGCAATGTGTTAGAACTGGACCAGCATACCAACTGTTCATATGGATCAGGAGGAGTGGAGGGCAGATTGTGAAAACACTATGGTTATTTCAAGGTAATGAAAAAGTTACTATTAGGGAAACGTTGAGGGAATGTAAAAGTTACTGTGAGATAACCAAAAAGTACTGTGAAGGAACACATAGGCATGGTAACCCAAAAGTTGTTGTGAGGTAACTGAGAAGTATTGCCAGGTAAATCACAAATCCAAAATAATTTGTGGGGCTCCATATGTACAAGATCCCCACTGTAAGTATTAAGACTGGCCCATGGGCAACTGTCAGGCAGGAATTAATGCTGTTGAATTGCACTATGGGAAATGCTGCATTCATGGTTGTCTGGGGTTTGATTAAATTTTTGTATTTCAGTGAACATACAGTGAAAATGTTTAATAATTGGTCTCTTGTGAGTCTTCAAACCTTATGAAAAGGCAAAAAATCTAATTCAATAGATTGAGCAGCCACACACTGGATTAAATCACTAACTCTAGTAGAGAAAATGAGAAGCCAAGCCATTTGCATTTATGTATTTATGTTTAGGCTGTTAATGTGGTAAATGTGAAACACAACAGAAAGCCAGTAAGATTATACGAAAACAAGAAGTGTGACTGTGGGATTACTCAAAATGAATACTTTGAAAATGTCCTATACATCGTATTAAAGGCACTATCAGTCTCTGTCTAAAAGAACCCTGTACTCACACATTCTAGTCAGTCTTGATTAGTACCTTCCTCCTGCTCGTGGTCCCTTTGCAGACTAAAAACAGCAGCTGTCTGTTGTATCAAACAATCGCTCTGATAAAATATTGATATGATGTGTTAAAAGTGTAAAAATTGAGAACATCTCAGTGGCATAAAAAAATTACTGGTCACGCACCAAAGGATGCAAAGATCCGATCTATTTTCTTTTGCTACCGTTTGGTCCAAAACATGTTAATACAGCATGTACAAAAGCAGCCTCGATAATCTGCAATTTGTAAACAAGGATTGGTGCACTTAAAGTTTGGTGTGCAGTTATTAGAAATACATAAACCAGATAAACTTATTTCCTTTTTCCAGAAAATTACATTTAAATACGGCTTTGCTGCTTTTATTTTGAAGGTCCATCCAAAACCCAACCACAGATCATAAGAAATCAAAGGCTTCTTGTGTTTGGAGTTCGAGATGAACCACAGTAACTATTTTAGCGGCATCAAGGAGAAATTCTTTCTCACAGTTCAGGTTTAGTTTTCTCAACAGCTGCTCCAGCTATAAAAAAAATTGACACATTCCTCAGAAATTGCACTGTACAGTCTAAAAGGGTGTTTCCTTAAGTCCCAACATGATCCCAATAAATCCAGCATCATTTAGTGTCTCTTGTTGTCCCAGTGTTTATGACTTCTATTAGAGTCCCTGTGCAGCCTTTGTCACAGTGTTCCCGCTGCACTCTCAGTTCACTTTGGGGTAGATCTTTTCATAGAAGAAGCTCTGGGCCAGGAGATAAAGTTCTCCGTCCTTTTCCCGGACGGCGTGGGCTCGGACAAACTGAAACTGTTCGAGGGCAAACTCGTAAAACTCATTTTCGATTTTCCAGATGTTGGACTGCTGCAGCTTGTTGATTGTCTCTTTGGTGGGGGGCTTCTTCTCCGTGGTCTTTCGCAGGTGGGACTTCTTTCCTGGATGAACACAAAAGGATTTAGCATGCCAATGGGAGAAACACATAGGTAATATCTACGAAACTTGTTTCTAATCATTGAAGTGTAAATCAGGACTGGCATGATGATCAGTTACAAAATTCTAACCCCAGTAACAAATAGAGATGCAAATTTTAACTGCTAGTCAGCCACGTTCACAGTCAGTAATCACTTGAATGGTTGAAATTAATAAAAGACAGTGGACATGTTCCATATGCTGATGAAACCATTTTTAACCACTGACAGTAAAATTGGCTCGACTACATTAGGAATTTGAAGAACAGATACTGTAAACAGCAGATTATTGAATTATAAATTAAATAGCAAAAAATTATCTATTTAAATTGCACCTCAACAGTGGGTCCAACAAAATTGAAAGTAATAAACGCAGCAAACGAGCTGCAATCTCCTAGTTTTTTACAACTTGATGCTGCAGAGTTGATCAACATGACTGTCACAGTTAGCAGACAGCAATGAGGTGAACTTGTTTTATAAATCCTTATAGGCGGTCAGCAAACACACCTGTAACTTCATTTCATTAAATAGTGAGAGGCTCCACCTGGTGGTGCAACCAGGTACTACAGCTAATATATAATAAATTTTCTGACATTCATGTCTTCTCGTCCCCTGGCTTATCGGTTAATATATTTTAGTCAATTAATTTATTAACAGTAAATAACGGATTTACAAACGATAATTAATGTCCCTAGCACCAACAGCGCTCTATTAAGGACTTTGGAGTAGCAGGATGAATGGAGTGAAATGATGTGTTGTATTGCTACCTGTTTTGTACAGCTCTGTGGCTCCTTTGAAGAATCGTGGGAGTGCCGCCTCCAGGATCATGATGAAGTCCTCCAGCTCCTCAGTTACACCAACTAACAGATACTCATTCACCAGGTTGTATTTAGCCTGTTCCAGGGCCCATCTACTGCCTACATTCCTGCACAAAACAACATGTCTGTGATCAGTCAGTGCAGACCAGTGACTACCAACCAGGGGTACTTGTGCTGTTGGCAGGATGTACATGGAAAGGTCAACTTTCTAATAATTAACTCAAACAAATGAAAAAGAAACCTGTGATTTAATTACAAATATATATATACACATTTGTAATATGACCTGATACAGTAATTTAGAAACATGTGAAATAAATTAAAGTAAAGAATAAATGGCTGAAATTGTTAGCTAAAACCAACAACTAAAACAGATGTAACAGCTAAATTAGTTTCCTGAAAGATAAGCAGTTGTAATATAGTTAGCTACAAGTAATGGTAAATAAATAAAAGTATAGCACATTATTTTGTGTATAAATAAAGCGGACAACTTTTTGAAACCCTCAATTCCTGTTGTTTCCTGGTAGTTTCTGGCTCCAGTTAGAACATTAAATCCATAACAGCGGCATTATAGGTTGTTTTTTTTCTAGAGAAAGTCTTGTGATTCTGTGGACTTGAATCCCCACAATCTCCATAAACTTCTTTACCTTGGATAATGCTCCTGGCAGTATAGACTGTATGAATGACTGAGAGTAGCAGTCAAATTTAAACTGTTTCTACATTTATTCAGATTCCCTGTTCTGTCACTATTCTCTGCTGCCTTGCTAAAGCCACAACACAATTTAAAACCTTGACAGATTTTGATATTGGGTTGCATCATAAGTAGAAAACAAGATAAACTAGATTATTGTGCCAGAGGGAGCAGAGCAATACCTCACGTGATCTCATGTGGGAACAGATGGAAACAAAATGGAGACTGTGGTGCAACAACTTGCTGTAACACCAATAATACTTTGCGTAAGAAAAAACTAAAGTCTAAATGAGTCTGGATGAGGCATAGTTGGGAAGATGTGGTCAAAAACTGGAGGTCAGATTTTAACCTTCACTTTTAATAGCTGTAGTAATGTTAGGAGCAAGAATGTTAAGTGTTACATGACAACAGTGCCTGTTCCACCATATTGTGTATTACATATATTGTGTCTGCAAACAGTTTGGGAGGTTTCACACTGGATCCGTAAAACCACTAACATTACCAAATAATCTGGGCTGAACATCAGCTTAGACAAAGATCTCCGACTAGATTTCTCCTCTGATTGTCGGGGGGCATTAGTCCTTAACGGCTGGAGTGTGAGGTCTAAGTTGGCAGCCTACAGTGAGAGGTTGGTGGTTAAACGGGGAGACAGAGCAGAGACGGGGTTGGGATGTGGGTGAGACGGGTGTCAGGTGGAGTCCACTCACCAGCACTCTGAATGGTGGCCGCAGAAGAAGGGAATCTGCAGCCAGAGTTTCTCTGGAGCACAGTCAGACCCTCCTGATGAAACACACTCATCAAAGGTCTGAAACACAACAGAAGTATCTGTGATCACGTCGTCCAGATTAAAAAAACTAAAAATTTACTTAAATAAAACAGATGAGCTGTAAATAAGGACCTTCTTGTCCCCTTGTTTCCTTCGTCGAAGTCCTGGTCTGTAGTCATCTCCAAACCGCAGGAAGTAGTAGTAGGATACGAGGCGCTCTATGGGATCCCGCACCACATTTATATACATTGGCTTTCCCTTCACACTATATCTGGACAAAAAGAGAAGGGCGACATATTCTTTAAAGATTTACAAAGAGCAGATGCAAACTGAACGCCCTAAATACAGCAGACCATGAACCTGCCACCTTTACAGAGTGATTCACAGCGTGTTTACTGCATTTAGCAGCCAGCTTTTCCATCAGTGAAAGGGTGGCAGCATCAGGGAGAAGTGAGAAACACTTAGAGCATTAGGATAATTACCTGTGATCACTGAGATGATAGTGTCAGGGGAGATAAGGACAACAATGCCATTAATCAACACTAAAGCACATGTTAGCAATCAATACATGACCTCCCTTTATCTGCTCTGCTGTTTGTAACTAATCTGGATATTAATGGTATTACAGGAAATGAAGGGCCTTACTTAGAGAAGTCCAGATAAGCTACGTGGCCGTGGTAGAAGCCGGGCTTCATCTCTCTCCACGAGGTGACGTTCCTGACAAAGCGCACCTGGAGACAAAGATAATGGAAACTAATTATGGAGCTGCAGGGAAACACAGCAACAACAAAATGTGTACGCTGTGTTGTGCTATATTTGGGTGCAAACTTTACTTAGTTAAAATGTAGAGTTAAGATATAACAGATGAACACACTTTCTGATTTACTCTAAACCTCAAAACCTGTTGTCTGCCAAATGACATCATTTATCAGAGTCAGAAACTGTAAAAACAGAAAGAATAGCTGGGATTTTCTTCTTTCCAGTCATCCATGAACTACTCATCTGTGATATACCATTTTGTTGAAAATTGTAATATTATAGGGAAGTGGTGGTCTAGTGGTTTGTGAAGCGAACGAGTAACGAGTGGGTCGCCGGTTCGAGTCCCCATACTGGCAAGAGGTTGAGGTGGGAAAGTGACAGCGACCACTTGTGGACCCTTGAGCAAGGCCCTTAACCCCTGACTGCTCCCCGGGCGCTGCACCGTGGCAGCCCACTGCTCCTAGTGTGTATAGTTAAGGTTAACTTTGAATAGGATGGGTCAAATGCAGAGAAGGAATTTCCCCAAGGGGATCAATAAAGGTTACATTATTATTATTATCACATTTGACTGTAAATATGCATTTATTTTTTTACTATATTAAATTTGCACAAAAAAAAAGTTATTTTTACAGATATTTATCATTATTTGGCAGAAAAAAGTATATTAAGGACTGAAAAATGATAAATAATTGTTTAACATTATTATTTTCCCTATTTTGTTAAATTACAGACATCTCGTAAAAAATGCAGAACATTTTTTTAATTTACATGTTAACTGCAAAAAAATGAGCCAAACTGTAAATGATGTCCAGAGAGCTTACAAATAGTAAGTTGTCATTTTTACAATGTGACCATAAAATGTCACAGTTTACTGTATTTTAATTCACCCAAAATATCCTTATTTCCTAGATATTTGCTGGTATTTTCACTGTTTTTGCAGTTCTTTATGGATTACTTTTAAATGTAGATCTAGTATAATTTAAGCTCCATGTTATTTCTTTTCTCAAGGGTCAAAATCGACACTAATAAACCTTCCAATAGTTTTATCATAAAAAAGAGAGAGAGGCATGCTTTCTTCTTCACTCACATCCCACTCGCTCCCAGTGGTAGGGAATCTGTCAACACACAATACAACTCAGTCATATTTTTCTGCTATTTTATTCAAGCATTTGCAAATGGGCTCATGAGCATGTGAAAGTCAGAGATCTCCACAGCAAAGAGCCAAGAGCAACACATTACAACACTTTATATACTTGCTAGTTAGAAGACTGTCCTTCCAATCCCCAGCACAGTTCGGCTCAAGCTTGTTATTTTTCATCGTTCTCATGACGGCACAAACGGTTTCTGCTCACCATGAACTCTTACCCAGAAACATCTTTGCCCTGAAAGCTAAGACAATGTGCCGGTGTGAAGACAGTTTATATTTTCTTACTTAAAGCTATAAAAATTCCTGTAATAATTGTATTTCTCCACAGTTGTGTCTGCTGGTGGTGGTTTTGATGCAACTGATTCAAGAGAGCACTGTGTAATCAAGGGAAACCTACTGTGTTATTAGCTTATAATTGCCACTTACAAGCCTGTATTGTCTCCATTAAAAAGATAATACACATCTTCAGTTGGTGTCTATGGTCCTGCACTTTGGCATTCTCAAGCTGTGAAGCAGTGCAATAGATCTTCTCAATAATATTGAATTTCCCCTTCAGTTCAAAAAGCACATTCTGAAGCGGTTATCGGCAGAGAAACGTTCCACTGAACAAACACCGGAGCTGTGCAGAACTGATGGGTCTCACTCAAATGCTAATACAGTCGAACCAATATATACTCCGCTCTCACTTTCTCCCAAAACTCTTAGCTAAGGTCATTTAATCGAGCACAGGCTGAGCTTCTGGAGTTGACCTGAGGCACATCGAGCCTGAAAATCCTCAGCTAACACCGCTCTGCTTTACCTCAGGCCACCCCTTCACACTGTTACAGCACATCTCCTACAGAGCCATTAGTCCACCGCTACTGGTCAGAGAGACGAGCCAGCCACGCAGCTTGTGCAGCCGCCCAATATCACCATTTGGCCTGCGGGCCACCCGGCAGAGGGACAGGACGGGGAGTGGGCTGAAGTAAGTGGGCTGGATATGAGCAATTAGGAGCGCAGACTGGTAGTGGCAGAAGGCACTCAGTGGTGGGCGGAGGTGGGGGAGGCCAACAGGGAGAAGTCATCAGCGCCCAAATAAATGGAGAAAGAGGGAAATAGGACACAAAGGCAGAACAAGGGCAGAAACAGAGCCAAGTGAAATCCCTTTGTTTGAATTCTAACCAGTGGATAGACTGACAGAGCAAATGTGAGTGTGGATAACACAATTTTCCATTATGTGTGGTTGGGTTTAATGCGAACACATCTAGGAAGAGCTTATTTCAAACAAATTTAAATCTGTCTGGTGGAGTCTCTAAAACTTGGAAATTAGGAGCCAACTATTTAGCTTGATCTTGAAATGAGCGCACACACTTTTAACTTCAGATATTTACTTGGGAACTTAATTGATTTATGATGATTTGACCTGCCTTTGAAGATAACGATATGGTAAAAAGTAAAACTTATCATTATTAGCTTTAGTATTTTCTTAGTATTTTAAACTTAATGCCCGTTTGAAAAATAAGCATTTAAGATCCCTGTTCCAGAGAAAATGTATCCAAAATTAGACTAAAATTAGGCTTTTAACCAAAAGAAATGTCGGCACTCCTGTTATAGCTTCTTTACACTGGCTCCCAGTTTGTTTTAAATGAATGGATTTTAAGTTTTTACTGGTCTTAATGGTCTCTCCTAGCTATATGTCTGACCGAATGCACTGGTACGTAATTAGAGATACTTAGGCAGAGGTCTTTTGTCTATTAAAACATAGTGTTATTGGAGAGCCTTTCCTGATTTCAATTGGGTTTTAGTTTCCTTTGATTTTCTTTTCTTTTCAATTTCTTTCAGTATTTTTTATCCTTTTTATCCATCACATTGTTGTTGTTTTTAAATGCCTTTTAAATTCTGGTAGATTTTATGTCTGTTTTCTATTGCTGCCTTGTAGAGCACTTTGTAACCTTAATTTTGAAAAAAGCTCTATAAACAAAGATTAGCATTATTACTATCCTTCATCTAGACATAATAACTAAACATCATGAAACAGTTTCAACACAGTCAAAATGATGCTTAAAAAATAATTATTAGAGTACGGACCAGGCCTGTAGGAGAGAAAAAACAGAGGTGGTGATTGTCAGCAAAGATTTTATTTTTAAAAAATTAGATTGCTATCATTTACAGGTATAGATTCTCTGCAGCATTATCTATCAAAACTGTTAATTTCAAAAATGGCTTTAAACCACAGGCTTTAATTCACAGACAACTTAGAGGCACATTGAGTTTTCTGACTATATGATTAATAAAACACCAAGGAGTGGAATATATTTGTGAAATTTGCACTCCTGAAGAAGTAATCAGACATAAAGAACCAACAACATCAACAGATTAGTATCAAAGTAGCAGCTGAAAGTGAAACTTAATTGACTGTTTCTTCAGATCAAGCACATTACCAAAGTATTCAGTGATCTTGTTAATTAGCAAATTTCACCAGGAGGAATCAGGTTTTCCTACAAGTTTGCCTTTGAAGTGAACAAACAGCTCACACAAGGTCTCACAGCTTGGCCTTGCCTGGTGTAACCTGGAGGTTCTGCAGCTTCATGGCCATGCCCATGTTCCCAGCGATCTTCAGCTTCCCTTGGAAGAACGCCTAAAGTGACAGGAGATGAGATTAAAAGTCCACTTCATCAAATATCATTATTAACAATGCTTTGATCAATAGGAGATGCACCCCTATCAGACTGAAACAGAGCTCTATACTCCATTTTGTGTCTCAAACTTCATCTAAATTTGACCATTAATCACTTGTTCACTATTTGCCATCTTACATTTATAGTATTTTATTGTTGTTGGCTACATAAACCCTTTTTAGACATGGGATGATGAACATTGCTGGCTTAATGAGTTTGTTAAAGTGACAGGATTCAGATGTAGGTCACATTAATGTTATGTTCAGAGGTATTTGCAATATTTGTCATTCATGCAACATTGAACGGTACATCAAGTGATATTTAATGCATAATAATGCAATAACAAACAAAATACTGAATCTAAACTAATAGCAAATGTATTAAAGTGTCCACGTAACTCACAGCTCAGTTTACTAATGACTTCCTTAACACAGAAAATCCTGCCTATGTGTGATGATAATCTAACTGCTACTTTACCAACAGTAAAATAAAAATATCTGAGGATGACGCCGATGGTACAAATTAATTAACACCTGCTTAGAACTGTGACTCTGTGTGTAACAGCTCACCCGTCTCGTGTAGAAATGTACACAGTGTAACCTGCTGCTTAATAATTTACACTTATAAGTAGCCAATTAAATTTGTATTGCAGATTGATGTAGCTGGTATTTAATAAACTTAGAGGAAACACTCCTACAAACAGACTGAACATTATGTCAAAACCTGGATTATATTCATTACTGGTGACCTGTTCTGTCTTCATCAAAGTAAACTTTTATTTTGTGGACATTTCAGTTTGAAGTAGATGTAAAATTGTAGGGCGAAGTAAAAGGAGAAAGCCGTTTTATGATTCTAACACTAAGACTGTATCTCTTGCTCTCCGTTACGTTTTTGGATCAATATTCGTACTGAAATGTAGAAAAAGTCTTCCCGTAACTGCTTAACACAACTTGAAGTACTGTTGTTTGAATGTGCGTTGTTAGAGCCTGATATGTAACAACGACCCGAATTGCTATAAAAATTTTTTTTTAATAAAACCCGAAATGTAATAACTGGTCAATAATGTAACAGTTTAGGTCATTGTTACATATCGTGCTCTAACACGGCCGCTGGCTGCGTTTGCACACACATATATATGTATGTATATATATATACATATACACACACACATATATATACAGTGGAAACCAGAAGTTTACATACACTGCATAAAAAGACACATTACCATTTTTTTCTCACTGTGACAATAAATCAGACTAAACCTTTCCTGTTTTAGATCAGTTTGGATTACCAAAATTATTTCTATTTGCTAAATGCCAGAATAATGAGAGAAAGAATTTTTTAGAGAATTTTTTATGCTTTTCTTCAAGGTCAAAAGTTTACATACATGTCCTTAGTATTTGGTAACATTGCCTTTAAACTGTATAACATGGTTCAAACGTTTTGGGTATCCTTCCTCAAGCTTCTCACTGTAGTTTGCAGGAATTCTGGCCCATTCCTCCTGACAGAACTGGTGGAACTGAGTCAGATTTGTAGGCCGCCTTGCTCACACACGTCTTTTCTGCTCTGCCCACAAATTTTCTATCGGATTGAGATCAGGGCTTTGTGATGGCTGCTCCAAAAGGTTGACTTTGTTGTTCTAAAGCCACTAAGTCACTAATTTGGTGGTATGTATACGGTTATTATTCATTTGGAAGACCCATTTGCACCCAAGCTTTAACTTCCTGGCTGATGTC
>OMNN01001086.1:0-17523 GCA_900302755.1 Chromis chromis | reverse complement strand
GAACATATACCTCTATTGTGATCAGCTGTGGTATTGTGTGTTCAAAGATAAACATGTAATGAAAGGGTGGCTGATGTAAACAGAGTGTGTTTGCACTGTTCGTGATAAATTATGCACAGTCGGTGTTTACGGGTGTATGTTATGTTTGCAATTATGTGGTATGAAGACAAAGGATTATAGACAAAGTAAACCCATGGTTTACTGTATGTTTGCAGAGATGGGCTATGGAAAATATAGAGATATAGTAAATATATTATGGTTTTAATTAGTCATTTTCTGTAATAAATTAACTGTTTTTAATTATGGGGTGTGGAAAAGTAGCATGAAATTTAATGGATGATCACACTTGGACAGGACTGACTGCACAGATGCATTTTCTGTGTAGTGACATATGATCATGTTTAGCTGCAGTAGTGCGGTAAAATGTTTGGTGCATGTTGCCAACAATGTGATGTTTAGCATGCATCTTCAGTAATATGCCTTGGATGCTAAAAATGATTTAAGTGGAACATGATTGCATTGTTGTGGATATATTCAGCACAGAAGTAGTGTCAGTGTTTACTGTGTGTTGGCAAGGATTGCCAGGGTAACTGCAGTTGGCAACAGTTCTATTCTTGTCATGCAGCAGGGAGGTAGGAAATATCTCAGGGTAGCATAGTATGGTCAACAGGGCACATTCTGCCTCCATGAGTTAATTGGGTGTGAAAAGACATGAAGAAGATTTAGATCCTTCACTTCAGCAGGGGAGCACAGAGGAGCTGGAAGGTGTGATAATAAATGGAACCTTAACAGTGACAGGTGGGATTAGCAAGCAATGGTGTGGTATAATACCGCACTGCATCATGTGGCGAAGTCTTATCTGGATCTACACTACTATATTGTGGCAGCTTAAGAGTCAGTATCAGCATCTGTTCAGTCGTGAAATGAAATGACGCTGCTGTTTCACAGCAAGTCGCTCTATAAAAACACCTCCGAGATGAGTGAGGCACTTCTGATGCTATACTTAAGAATGTCACAGAGGTGTAGTAGGAAAGTCTTCAAGGCTGAGCCTGAGACTGAAAAGTTGCTGGTGTGATGCCCAAAAACAATGTAAATCAAGGGCATTATCTTTTGTTTTAAACTTTCATTGATAAACTCTTGTGTAAGGGTAGAGTAACTGAATCTAATCCAATACACATAAAAAAAATCTGGTGTTCATACACAGCCGTGGCTCTGTAAATGGGAAACTAGCATGTCTTGTGCATGGTTGTGCTTGTGAACAGAGAAGAACAGGAGAAAGGAAGGGCAGGGGAATGTTGACAAAAGTAGGCAGTAGGAGCAAGTGGGATGTTAAATCTGGCACATGCTGTCTAAATATGCAAACTAGCTAGATAACAGAATTGCAGACTTTATCTTTAAGTGTGTGCTAAAAGCTGACAAAAATGGAGGATGGAGAAATAAGGATAAGAATAGGATTATCTTCATCTTTTCAAAGTCTTTTCTTACCAGGTTAAAGGGGTCATTACTTAGTTTCTTCATAATATCTTAACCCTCTGAACCCCAAAACCTGTTGTCGGGTTCAAAAGGCACGTTGTCTTAGAAAATATGATGAAAATGATACCTTTAACCAGAGTCAGAGACTGTAATAAATGAAATAACCCTGGAGTTTTTGCATGTGGAGCTGCAGGACTTCATATTGCAGAGATAAATGACCCACAATGAAGAAAAACATGACAGGAGCAAAAAAAACGGCAAGATTGGTGTTAAACCAGCATTTAAAGCCCAACTCCATGTTAATGATAATATCTTGTTGAATAAATTAGCAGTTTTGCCATTCATGGATTTTCCAGTCCAGATACAATCTCATTCCTATCAGTGACATACAAGAAAAACATGTTAACAACCATTAATATCTCTGTATTCTCTGCCTTTCAACAATCTTTCAAGGTCAATCACACATTCATTGGAGCTACAGCCACTGGGGAAATATTTGGTAAAATGAGTTTCTTTCCGTTTTCAAAGCTTTTAAATCAAAGTCATGCTGTGCAGCACAAGTTCTGTTTTCATTTTGGCTTGAAACAATTCATCCAGTTTAATTAACTGCCCAGTTTCATTCACATAACAACACAATGCTACTGGGTGATGCTCTCCTCCACCAATGGCCCCTGAAGCTTTAGACTAAGCACCCTGCTTTAGGGTCTCGCTTTTTTTTGTTTTGTTTGTTTTTTGGGGGGTTTTTTGTGTCAAAGCTGGGGTGACTGTTACTCATTTGTTCTCCTCCCCAGATTTTCCCAGTTACTGTGCAGTTGAACCTCTGGACCTTCCACTCACTCATGTGTTTGACCCAACCTTAAGACCACCACAACCCTCTCACATAAATCATTACATTGTCAGTTACCAAGACAAGCAGTAAGCCACGTCCACTCTGCCAGCACTGATTTAAATCGCTTTAATGGCTATCCCTCGCGCTGGAAATGTTCCTCAGAGGAAACAGTGGTAGCAGAAGCGATTGACCTAGTGTCCCTACTGTGACAGCTGTGCGTGAGAGAGGTCGACACCATGAAGGGCAGCAGGCATTTGATTAAGGCTTCAACCCTGTTTGTGGAAACATGAATAATTCCAGATGAGAGGACTTACACTGACTTGTGAGGGTCAGAGGCAGAGAGATCCAGGAGCTTGGACTCTTGGTACATGGAGAGAGTAGCAGACATAAATCCCCCTGCATTTCTCTGCAGCTTGCAGTACAGGGATCCACTTTCTCCTCACTGAGGCTCACATTTGAGCCCCATCTCCCAATAATGAAATTCCCATACAGCTAAACTGCATTCTCAGTTAAGGTTTCAGGGTATCATATTTTCTCCTGGATTACATTTGTTTGTGATATATCACAAATGCATTTCTAATCAATATTTATTGTATTGCTTTCGGACTGTCACTCCTTTTCAGCCAACTGTTCATACAGTATATTAGGTGAGGTGGGATTCCTGTCCCTGGTAACCCAGAAGTCTATTTTCACCCAAAACATGATATTTTCCTAAACCTATAACTATGTCATTTTGGTGCCCGAACCTAACCAAACAGCCAAAGAAGAGGAATCTAAGCAGCGAGCCAAAACCTAAGTCTAAAACAACACAAAAATCTTGTGTCAGACTTATGCCACCACCCCCATCTTCCTGACATGGACTTTTGGGCTTTTTGTTATATAGAAGATGTTTTCTGCTACTTCAAAATGTTACGTTACAAGGAGAAAATATCTTTCTTTAAAAATGTAATTGAGTATGCAATTTAAAGAGGGGCATTTTATTGGGAGACAGGGTTGCACAATTATGGAAGCATCTGACTGACACTGACACAAAAACAGATTCATCAAAATAAGGTTGGCTGACCCAATATGTTGATTCTATTCTGGTAAAAATTCAGATCCAGTGACTTAGTTAATACGTTTGATGGTTTTACATATGACCACTGTAACCTATTAGTTTAAAACAAATTCCAAAACAACACAACTAAGCTGTTAACTTTGTCCAAAAATCCAACTCAAATAATAAAGACTTGCTGTTTTGCAAGCTGGAGAATCAAAGATCAGCAGGTTAGCAGCCACAAAAGTGTGTCTATGCATGTATGTTCATCTTTTGTGCTTAATTTTATGTAAATATATCAACATTGTGTCTCAAACAAGAAAATAGGAACTCTAGGTAAATATTTGTCATGATTCAACCTGCATGAGGAAACAAACTAATCACTAATGGATCACTAATGGACTCTGTTTCTTCTGTGAAGGGAATAGTGTGAATACATATTGAACTGTGAGAAATACATAGTCAATTTAGAGGCCTGAGGGACCAGAGACAGATAATATGAGCATTGTTTTTTGAAGAGCAGAATTTTGCATAGAAATATTATTATTAAGACTCACTGAAGAGAAAAAATTGTATTTGTCAGTGACATAGATGTGAAGTACACTGCTCTTTTCAGAAGTATTGCAAAGAACAGGCACATAATTAATATAATGTCTATCTCTTTACAGATAAATGCATTACCAGGTTATTAACTGTTTAAGTTCATAAAAAGCTTTTCATTTAAAAATCACACCCTTTTGGTTTAATTTTTTTTTTTTTTTTAAAGAGCCATTACTTCTTTTCAATTTTCGGAAAACTATAAAAGAAAATTCAAATTGGTCTTCTGTGGTGTACTATGAGCTTCCATTTAACATCTGAACAGACGGAAACTACAGTAAAACTTTGAAAAATGTAGTATTTTATAAGATTTGAGTTGGCGTTTCATCTTTCATTTCTTGGTCACATTGATCTCTCATTTCATCCTATCACCTCCTTCCATATCTCATTAAAGTAAAAGTCTCTGCATTGGTTCATTGGCATTTATCAGCTTTCCTCTGACTCAGCTGAATTTCCATTTATTCTTGTCCCTTACCCTTTTGTCTGCCCACATTAGAATAATGTAATCTTGTTTCATAATTTTCCTCTTGTCAGCCCCACTTCATATTGGTTCCTGGTTACATTTGTATGACTCTGCCCTTGCTTTGTCTCAGACGGTAGACTTAGTCGCTTAACAGTAGAGAAATGGTAATGTCTCTGCGCTTATAACAATGTGCCATTATTCCAGTGTCAAATGACATGATCAGGGAACAGCTTTTTTCTTCCAGTCAGTTCTCCACCGTGGAGATGTGGAACTTTGTGAATGTCTGAGATTAGTAAGAAGACTAGTGGTGTAATACTGGGAAAAAGAGCGACAACAAGGGTAGTTGTTGTTGTTTTACCTCTCCACTCATGACTCCTCTCAAAGCTGCCAACAAGCTGGAGCTCAACATGGTGCACAGCATCAATTTCCATTCCCAGTTTCTCATTTCAGAAACCATCAATATGGAAATCAAATTGCTCCACTTCCTGTTTGTGTCTCCCTAAAATGGGGCGCCTCTCTGGTTACTCACCCTCTTATTGATAATCCCACCCACTGCCTTTAACTGCATCTGACATATTGAATATCTCGACTGTTGCTAGTTTGGCCCCAGTGGCAATTTTAAGTGTTGACAGGCAGACACACTCCATAAGCAGATCCCTGGTATCCAATGTTACAGTTGGCCCTCCCCAGAGTATCCAAATCAATAAAGCAATGGGAGATGACTTTTTTTAGATTAGGAGCCAATCATGGAGCAGGAAAGTGTGTGGGGGGTTAAAGACCCGTGGGGGGTCTCTCCCCGACTGGAAGCCACCATTGGAAGAGTTCAGGCCATATGGGAATATTGGATAGCTTACCACTGCACTAACCAAAGGCAAAGAGAAACACTGATCCACTCAGACATGAAACCTAACTATCCAACACAGGGACCCCTGTAACCACCAGACTGACCTTGTTCCACCCTGACAAAGGAAATGTTTAACATCTGGAATGACTGGATGGCCTATCTCACGGATTCTAGAGCTTCTGGTGTTTAATGTCAATAAAGACGAAACACTCATAATAATCATTCTATATTAACTGTACATCTTAGCACTTTTCATGGATGTTAGTTCTAATTTTAGTTTTATTATTTTTGTTGGTTGTGTTCTGATGAATTTCTCTTTGCTCCACAGACTCCAAACTATAAATGTGTTCATTTGCATTATGCTTCGGCCCTGGGACCACTATTAAATTATGTTCACTCTGTAAATTATAACTGAGTATTTCGCATCAGAGAAAGAAGTCAAGTACATGTATTCATAGAGCACATTGGCAATTACAATCAAATAAAAGCAAACACATAAATAAGAGAATATAAAGTGGACAATCTTATAGTGTGTGGTAAACTATTCCACAATACAGCCAACAACACAAAATGTCAGTTCACACCTGGCTTTTAACTTGAAGTGTGGAATGAAGAGCAGTGATTGGTCAGCAGATCTGGAGGTACAATGTGGGCTGTGAATTGTTTAATTCAATTCAATTCAATTCAATTTATTTTGTATAGCCCAGTATCACAACAGAGTTGTCTCACAGTGCTTTACAGAGTTCACTGAATTGATAAACACACAAGAAATGTTGTAAGTAAACAAACAGTCTAATAAAGAGTCCAACAGTCGATGAGGCCAATGGATCAGTCCGAGGCATCACCTGCCCTTTATGACCCTCCTTCTTCAGGAAGGAAAAACTCAAAAATCCCTAGACATATAGAGTATGTAGATGACCTACTGAAATATCGCAAACATTGAACACTATATTGGAACAGAGGTTGCTCGATTGTGTCAAAAGCAGCAAACAGATTTAAATGAACAAAAAAGAATATTATTATCGAACACGACTCTCACTCACTGAATAAACTCCGCCATTATTTAACTATGCGCCCCTAAAATCTACTACTTCCTGTCCACATTGTGGTGCGACCAACCCAGCTGAATCTATCAGACCCTTGAGATTGAGAATCTCTGTCGACCTCTGCAGCCCAGCCACAGGTCAACTGGAACCAGTACAGAAAAAAAAAAGAATGGGCATGAACAAGATATTGCGCCTGCTTGTGTGATAATTGTGTATTGATTGCAAATAATGGAATGGCTTTGTAGTAAATTATAATGAGGAGTGTGGTGCAGCATTTTTCCTTTGAGTGGATCTGCCTCAGTAATGGGCTGAGGTTTGCGGTATACAGTGGAAGTAGAACAGACATCAGTTCTATAATGTAAAAAGTTTCTAAATTATTAACATTTTTAAAAAACAACAACAAATGTACTCTTTCAAAACCATTATAAAAAGGTATGTACTAGTGAAAACATAATCAGAGGATTGTGAGGGCCAGTCTAAAAGCCTCAGCTTGTGTTTCCTAAAGTAGTTTGAGACTTTGAGGTACATCACTGGTCTTTTGTAGAAGCCGGCCTGTTTTCAGTTTATTTTTATGACTGACTGCATGACATTTAGATCCTTTCTTCTTTATATCCAGCAGTGTTTCCTGTGGACAAAGAGTTCAATTTGAACTTCATCAGTTCACAGCATTTGTTTCCAAAACAAAGACTTTTCCAATTGTTGTCAAACTGAGTTACCAAAAAAATATTTGTAGATGTAGAGGAGAAATTCACATTTTAGCTTTTACAGACTATTTTTCTACAACTGTAGTCCAGGATTATTCTAAGAAACAGGCATGACTCTGTCTTTCTTTTTAATGCTAATTTTCTTTAACAATTTTGTCTCCCCAGATAACCACAAAGGATTTGAAATGAAACAGTCAATTGAAGTGTACGTATTAGGCTTTAATTCAAGAAGTTAATCAAAAATATTGTATTACCTGTTAAGGAATTACAGTCAATGTTTGTTTTTTCATAACCCTCCATTTTCACAGGCTCAAAAAAGCAATTAGACAATTGACTGATAAGCAGTTTCATGACCAAGTGTGGCCTGTTTCCTCATCATTTGTGACAAATTCAGGTGATAAAACGTCTGAATTGATCATGTTTCATTTGTATTTGGTAGCTATTCATGGGATCTCTAAAAGATATCAGTACAAGTAAATGAAGCTATCATTAGACTGAAAAAACAAGCAGACTGATCAGATAGGTAGCAGAAACTTTAAGAGGAGCCAAATTAACAATTCTGTATATTCCAAAAAAGAAGGAATTTTCTGGTGGGCTCAGCAACGCCAAAAGGAAAGGAAAGAAAAGCACCTTCATATCATAGAGTCAAGCAAAGAACTCTCTGGAGGAAGTAGGCATATCAAGTCCACAATCATGAGACACTTTCATGAATGTAAATAAATGGGATTTTCAGGACTCAAGAACAGCAAAATAAGTTACACACTGGTTGAAAACACCAAAGCCCAACTCTGGAACAAGATACTTTGGACCAGAATGGTGGCAAGAGGAGAGTTCTGTGGATCCAAAGCAGACCACAAACTACATCATCTGTCAAGCATGGTGGAGGCACTATTATTGTTTGGGCATGTTGGGCTGCTAGTGGAACTGGGTTAGGAATGATTATTGATGATGTAACTGCTGATAGACATAGCAGGATGAATTCTGAAGTGTATAGAGCCATACGTTCTGCTCACATTCAGTGAAGTGCTGCAAAACTAATAGGACATGATAATGACTGAAAACATACTGTGAAGGCAACCCAAGAGCTTCTTAAGACAAAGACATGGAATATATTCAAATGGCTGAGTCAGTGACCTGATTGCAACCCACCTCAGTGAGCTCCTTTTCATTTACTGAAGACAAAGCTTGTAAGCAGCCTACTATAAAGGCCTGGCAAAGCATCAGAAATGAGGAAACTTAGCATTTGGTGATGTCCATGGGTTCCAGACTTTGGGCTGTAATTGGCTACAAAGGACTTGCATCCTAGATTTAAAAATATTCCTTATATTTACAAATATGTAAAAACAAAATTTAAAAGTATATTTTCCTAACCGGTTCAGTTTTGTTCAGCCCTTTGAATTAATGCTGAAAGTCTACTCTTCAATCTCATCTTGATCGCTTCATTTCAGTTCAATTGTGGTGGTATACAGAGGCAAAAACACCAGGTAGATCTATCTTTAGCATCTGGCATTCATACAACAAAAGCTACATATATGAGGGTTGACGTAAGCCCAAGCTATTGCTCTGTTTTAATTAAATGTCCTTCCTCCACCTGGACCACTTTCCAACCCAAAAGAGGATAAATTGACTGACGCCAAGGGCTCCTAAAAAAATGGTCAAAGAGCAACAGTCCAGGATCAATCATGAGGGTCAGTAGGCTTAACTATACTCTTATGTTTTACTCAGTGTCACATTAGTTTATTAATGACTGCTCTTGTAACAGAAAATGGGAACATGGTTTATATTGCTGTATTATTATATCATTTTTCCATTGTAAAAGGAAATACCACCTACAGTAAGATTCATTAAAATCAATATACTGGCATTTTCAAACACCACCTCCACACACACACACAGGACAGAGGCAAGAGTAAGTGAATGGTACTGAGGGAGCATTCAGCTCTTAATGCTGGAAACTCAGATCTTTTAGATCTTAATGTTGCCCATTACAGTCTTATTTATTTATAATTGTAATATTATTTCTTCACTAGCGGATTCTGTTGGATCTCTGCCCCAAGTAGATAGGTCCAACCACCACACCAAAATGACATGTATTTAAATCAACTGAATGGTTACTCTGCCTGAACATGTACATCAAAGTTATTTTACTCTATGGTCATAGTTATCACTGGTGAAAATGGTGAGGTTTTAAGAAATGATTCTAGTAACATCACTAGACTTGACTTTTCTTGTGTTTAGTTTCAGAACTCAGAGTGTGGCAGGGGGATCAAATGCAGACAACTAAGGCAGGGCAGATGTTTTGGGAGAAGAATGAGACAACACTTGTTTGCCATTACAAAGCTGTTCTCTTGTTAGACATTGGTGTTTCCCAAGTCCCGGTTAGCCAGACCATTCTGTAGAACATAATGATCTGGCTGTACCTCACCATCATTCTATTACAGAAGAATAAAACTATGGCTTGTTTGCATCTGTTTAAACCAATCACAGTCATTGTGGGTGGGGCTAAATGAAGCATGCAGCTTTGAATTCTCTCAAAATAGAGAATTGTTTAGGTGGAACATTTGCATGCAGTGAAAGTGATTAAGAAGGATAATCCACCAAAAAAATAAATAAACTAGTAGGGCTGCCTTATTGCACGACCCAAATCCTCTGCAAAACTTGAAATTTTTCAGTTTGGTCAGTTGCTGCTCGGAGGTTGTTGTTTTTTTGTGTGCAGCCAATGGGATGCTTATACACACATCCTACTGTACATCCATTGAGTCAGAATAGACAAATACCCAATCAAGACATCCATTCTTATAGCGTTCTTATTATAGGAGGCCACCAGGGGCCGTCTCATTCTCTCTGTTCCTCTTGGTTGGCTGTTAACATACAACCATGACATATATAAATTCTTCTCTCTTGTCAATCTAGTGATTTGGCCACAGACGATCAATGCTCTCCACCACAGAAAATGTCCTCACCTCTCATTACTACATGGTTAACTTAAGCTTTAACTCAGCACAATACAATGCGCAGTGTCTGGCTGGGCCCTTGCACCAGGAGGATGGGGAGAGCGGAGAGAAAACAACTTATGTTAAAGTACTCTAAAGTGGACTGCGAACGTCTCTTGAGTCACCGGTTGAATGACACTACAGCTTTATATCAACCTCTCAGGACCCCCTGCTCCACTCTTCCGCATCCCCTTCACCACCACCGTTCCTCCACTCTTGAAACCCCCTTTGCGGGATATCATCTGTATTTTTCATACGCCTCCTTCAGCGACATAAATTGCTGCCTACATCAGTCGCTATCATGTGTACCCTGGAGAGAGACAGAAGGAGCAAGGAAGATGGAGAGAACACACGCTGAGAACAACCTTGTTGTGCGTTGTGAGAGAGAGAGTTTGTATGTGTGTGTGTGTGAGTGTGTGTTTGTCATGCACACTTACAGATGAGCAGAGTGGGTGTGTGTAATTTTTTTTCCCTTTGGAGCGCATGTGTACACGCATTCATCTGGGTGAGTGCGTATGCATGCATCTGCGTGTACATCATGCATGTGAGCACCATGCATGAGTGTATAGCACAGAGCAGAAAAGAGCAGGATTTATCAGCACGTGTCAGCAGTGGGTGTTTAAAGACATGAGGCCACTCGTTTGAGGGGGTTTTCTCTGCTTATGCATTTTTCCACCTCGACTCCGACGGAGAGATCAAAAAGTACCAATGTAGAAACCAAAAACCAAGTTACACTCAGACAACGAACAGTCCGACATTTGTCTGCGGAAATGCCAGAGGAGAAAGAGAAGAGGAAGGGAATAAAAGCGAGATGGGGGCACGAGGAGGAGGAGGAGTGCGTTCGCATGCGGAGGAGGCAGGCGGCTCATGCTGGCTCAAATTCTTGAAGTAATTTGTGGGCGACTGTAATTGAATGTACGGTGAGATGAACAGGATGCCCAGCAAATCCACCTGCCCACACAAGCCAGGAGTCAGATATGATGGTGGCGTGTGCACTGGATGCGTGCATCTAACATGCATTTTCCTAATCAGTTGTGCGATTACACACAAATTACAAAACACAGCTCTGCCTTTGTGCACAAATCAGATATACATATCTCTCTTTCACCCTTTTTGAAATCTTTGTCTCACTCCAAATGATGTCTTAGTGCTGGTAGGCGTGTGCTTCATACTGTTCGAGATCCTTTTATGATATGGTAGGCTTTACAGACTAATATGTTTATGCAGTTTACCTAATGTAATAAGGTGAGACTAATGTTCAGTGGGATGATCTTGCTGCTGACAAGCTGGATGGTGGATTACAGATGTATTATATGCTGTACTGTATGTAATCTGTTCCAGTTGAGACTCTACTCCCCTGAAGGATCATGTCTGTAAGGAGATGAATTCAAACTCCCTACTAGATCTGAAATGTGCCCACCTTCTTAATTCCTTGTTCTGGAATTAAATCATAAATACAGGGTGGAATAAACTATTCATCACATCCATTAACTACTGATTTTAATCATCTTCTCCTTCACTTTTGTCTGTAAAAAAAAAGGCATCATCTGACAGTGAAACGGTGGTGGAGTGATGCCAATCTCTTTAGCTCGCTGATGTTACTTTATCGTGGTCTAGCTGCCAACTTGAATGTTTCTATGGCAACAGCACTATCTCCAATTGGTGAGAACTCACTAAAGCTTGTGGGTAGTATAGTGTTTCAGCAGCAAACTCATAAATAAAACACAACAAATTGGAATTAGAATGACTGAAGGCTTCTACGGGAGCATACAGAGTGCAGTTGTTTCACGAGCTGATAGCTGAAGTCTGATGTTGCTAATGGCCCTGTATCATTAAGTTTTAATGGTTTCATTTTCTTCGCGAAATGATCTCCAAAATGTTTTGCAGGAGCAGGTGATTTATTTGGAGGCGTATTAATCAACTGGATGGATTTATGGAGTTTATTTAAACTAAGGCTTGCGTTATTTATTCTCTGCTCAAAACCCTCGACACCTTTCGAGAAAGCAGATAATTTGTTCCACATGTATACCTCAGTGACAGTAAGTAGAAAGGAGGGGAAAAAAGTGAAATGATTAAGTTCAGAGGCCATTCACTCTCTTTCTTCCTCTCTGCCAGTTCTGGCTTGACTGCTGTGATCTCAGTCATCTTCCTCCGTGATCCATACAAATGATATTTTACGCCTTTTTTCCAACAAGGTCTCCTTTGCACCTTATATGTTTGTTGCATAATTGAACTGAGTAGGAAAGTGACAAGGATCACCATGGCAATGATCTATCCGCATCGTGTGACAGTCCTTGAGGTTGCCTGCAACATTGCAAATTTCTAGCTGTATCTGACTTTCATTCCCTGTGACATTTCTGTCAGATGAAAATGTGTAATTTCTGTTCAGACACTTTTGCAGGTGTCAAACAACTAAGCATTAATTAAGCTTAAGTCAATCACTATTCTCTCTATAATTCAAATAAGACACGCATACAAAGCAGGGTGAGGAGTTCAGAAGGGCCTTGTCAGACCCTTATTTAATACTATTAAAACTTTTTACCAATGTATACAGTGTTGAATGCTTTTTCCTCATGCCTGTTTAAGGAATCTTTATAGTACAGCCTCCAAATTGTTGTAATAAAAGTCAAGATGAGATGACTTGTCAGAAAATGTATCTCCTGAACCTAAGCATTTCAGCTCTGTTTAAAATGCTTTTTTTCCCCTTCAAGGTCCAAAAATGACAAAGACAGTTAGATTTTTAATGAGCACAGTATCACAGATTTTTTGAGGTTAATTTTTGAGTGTTCACACATTGTATATTTTGGTTTATAGAGGGATTCTGTTAATACTTAACCAAACTCAGATTCAGCAACTCTCTGCTTACATATCAGTGTGAGGCCATTTGCCAATCTCCTCTTTCTCTCTACACAGCATGCCATACACTCATAGGCCTGTTGTGTGCTGTAGGCTACCCTCGTCTTTCACATTCCTCCCCCTGCACACACACACACATACGCACACACACACACCATTATCCCCATACAGGAAAAAGGCTGACTCACTGCCGCTTCATTACTCAAGTGAGTTATGAGTGTGTTTACACACACACTGATTGATATTAACCCTCTTTGTTTAAATCTCCTCCACCAACAGACAGTGCGCCTGGTAGTGGGCTGGTTCACTTGCAGGATTGTGTTGGGGGAAGGCGGGGTGGGTGGGGCGAACTGACCAAAAAGCTCACAGTGCCCTCTACTGATGACTGACAGTAAAATATTCATCATATAAGAATCTCTGCACCCTCGTCTTCTTCCTTTCTCAACCTCAGTATATATTTTTTCCCCTTGTATTCTAAAGGGTAAAAATCACCAAATTGAAAATATATGCAACACCTTTGAGAAATAAAAGTCTGCTTCAAATGTCATGATGTTGGAGGCTGATGTGATGTCAGTTTTCTTGTTTGAGTTTCAGTCATTGTGGATATGGCTGCTCATTCTAATTAATTTGTGCTTCTTCTCTTTATTTCAAACAAAGGTGGGAAATTTCTCACATCTTGTGCGCTGCAACTCCAACATTTTCTTTCAAACAGCAGATTATCTCGTTCCATGATGACACTTCATATCCATACTGAATGAAATATTGCTTTATTATATTTACTGTTGAGTCTCTCACCTTATACAGCACATCTTTATATTGTAGAAAACGAGGCCTTGAGAAAACAAATAAGCTTCAAGATTTGCTTTCATTTCAGCAGTCATTTTGAGAGCAACTGTTGCATTTTTCAAATGGTATTTAACTCATGTGAGATTGAAGGCTTTTCATTTATCTTTGTCTAGCTCCCTTTTTCCTTTCACATTATATCAATGGACCAGTATTAAACAGGCTAGCACACCATTTCCCTGTTTCCTAGAAGAGAAGAAAAGGTGTGGTGTCATTTTTAATGACCTAAAGGGAAAATGGGTGTTTGGGGAGTCCCTTCCCATTGATGTCACCCTGTCATCAGGACATATGATGACCTCTTGACCCCTGACCTTCTTGATTTAATGGGGTCCCTTGGAGGTGGAGCCGAGGGGCCATAAATTGTGATTCTGATTGCAATGTGAGAAGAACAGCCACAGTCGATGAGAAGGTCATGAGCGTACCAGTTGACGTGAGGACAGATACGGCATATTTCAGTGTCGGAATCATTCAATCATTTGTCTTGTACATAAAGGGGAATCTAAGAAACACCATAAAAGGATGGAAGGCAGTTACAGTACCAGCTACAGAAAGAAACAAATAACTAATAAAAGATAGTAGTGAAAATGGACGGAAGCTATATGGGTTCCTGCAGTAAATGTGTGTACATTATGCAATGTGCAATGTTGATCTTGAATGTAAAATCACTGTGAAAAATCAAAAAAGTGCATAGATGTATGTTTAATGCTTTTCTGAAAACGACAACATAGAGTGCCCTCTCTGTCTGACTATTTGAGGTGCAGACTGCATGAATGCGTTGACATTATAATGTGCAGGGCAGGCAGAAATGAGTTTTTCTTTTGAATACAGTATCATTGTCCATTATAATGATCATGTCAATATTCATATGTGCAAAACGTAAGGATACAAGACTGAGGGGGAAATATCTAGTGTCAAAAAGCATGGGTTAATATTATTATTTTGAAACACACCCCATGGCTTCAAGTTCAACGTCTGTGACCAATCTTGTAGCTATTCTGTTGAAGGTCATATTTTTATGAGCAAAAATCTCTTTATGTTTAATAGATAATATTTTGAGAAAGTACTTGTAAAACTGTATTTTCTATTCAACTGTGTAAAATGGCGTAAATGGGTGTGCCATGTATAACCCACAGCTTTCCAAGAGCAGCTAAATGAGAGAATACTTGAAGATATATGAACTGTGATGCTAGAAACCCTGAATCACCCTGAAGCCAGCTCCTCTGATGCAATGCTGCACTATAAAATAAAGTTCAGTTTTCTCTTTAAGTTTTACAGGTTTTTTTCAGGCATTTTCTTTTTTGAAATACACAAAAATATAAATAAAATTACAAAACAGACTGTGAATTTATAAGTCTGGTATGAAATAACATTAAACATTTACATAAAAAGACTAGAAATACATTCACAATTGTATCATAATTACACAAATATTCCCATTTTTATCTAATAGACGAAACTTTTAAATTAAAGTTTAATACTGTTAACATATTTCTAAAATTATATGCAATTAGTGACAATTAATGGTTCTGTAATTTTATGAAGATTTGTTATTAAATGAGAAATATCTTCCATATCTAAATACAGAAGTTGTAAATATTCTTGATTAAACATTATAAATGCCCCCCAAAATACATAAACTCGAGTAAAATTCTTTAAACTTTTACAGTTTTTATTTTTACAGTGTGGTTATGTTAGAAAGTGTGTGAAACAGTTTTTTATTTTTTTATTTTATTTATTTAACTTTGAGGGTAAATGAGCAGTAAAGTGAAATTTAGTTGGAAGCCCTGTAGTGTAGGGGAGATAACAGTTTGGCTTTGCATCGACTACCAGTAAGTAAACAACAAACAGAGATGTAACCAATATGTTCATCAACAGCAGTGTGTTTGTGAGCAGCACACCAGCCCCGACACACACTGCTAAGAGCAACAAATTCAAACACAAAAGAGAACAAGCACGATTATTAAACTGAACAAGCTTCTTTCCATCAATTAGAGGAGAACCACATGTCCACTGGTGAAGAGGCAATCACGCTTCACCGTATAAGCACATTTGTCCACAAGTGTCTGCACAAGTGAGTGTGCGTCTGAGTACCTCTCACCTGTGTGATTTTAGCGTGAAGGGTGCTTCAGTCAAACGCTGCTCATTCCCAACGCTCGGCTCACTCAGAGCCTCATTTGACTGAACGCTTGGCTGCCTGAACAGGTGGTGACATCGTGAGCCAAACCAAGCATGTAACCCTCCGCTGGGCCTCCCACCATGCTGCTACAGGAGCACATGGAGGATGTGCTGTACTACAATGCCATGTGGTAGCCGAGACATTATAGAAGCAGGCTTATCATTGCTGTTAAAATTAGATGGGCTTTGAAAAGTGCGCTTGAATGCGTGCCCAGGTTCAGACCGCTGCACTTCTCCTTTTTCACACCTGATTCAAATGACAGTTTTGTTCACAGATGATCCAGATTGTTGTATCCTGCTATGATCAAAAGTCACCTCATTGGACATGTTTTATTTCAAATTCAAACGTCTTTGTGTTAAAGATAGAACTGAGGGCGCCCCGATAGCCTAACGGTTATGTCGCGTGACCCAAGTGCTAAGGCGTAGTGGCTGTCCCGGGTTCGATTCCAACCTCAGGCGTGTACCGCATGTCCTTCCCCACTCTCTCCCGTTTCCGACTCTATCCACTGTCCTATCCAATAAAGGCATAAAAGGCCAAAAATAAATCGTGTTTATATGTATAATGATAATTATAATTATATATATATAATCCAAAAAAAGATAGAACTGAAAAATGCAATGTGATTAGACTTTAAATGCCGGAGAGGTTATTGTAAATTAGTATAGGAATTAAATCAACCAATCTGAACAGCCAGTCTGCCCTTGAGCGGGCCATTCAGCCTCCAGCAGTACAAGTCTGAGGATGCAACACAAAATTAAGCACTTTTGAAAAAAAACGTGTTCATTAAAAAAAAAGAAGCTCCCCTTGAATAGATCAATATGAATAGTTTGTGTTACTGTACACTGAGGCATTTTGTGACTCTATCCTACATTAACATTACCACAGAGCGCACAATGCAGTGCAGGCATTAAATCTAAACCAGAGTAGTCCATCTTCCTGTCTACGAACTAATGAGGGGGGATTATTAAAAACCACACAAGCTGGCTACTGTTAGTACATATGGACAACTACATCTGAGCGTAAAGCTCCTTCACTCTGAGTGCACTGTAGGTGGTTCGTTATGTAATACCAATGATTGCATTGAAGCATATCTACCCAATGTCTTTAGAGGCCACCATGGAGAGCTGTGTGATTAAAATGAAGGGAAAAGTGCAGGAAAAAAGAAAAAACAATGAGATGTACATTTTCTTTCATTTACTTCAATTGTTTTCCCTTTAACACTTGTTAGATAACTCCAAACACAAACATCTGTGTGCTCATCTTGTAGACAGATCGGCCCTGACAGTTTGGGTGAAACACGAAGCTACAGCTGTGAATGGAAATAATTTGAAAGATAATTTATTTAAATTGTTGTGATTGCCAGTGAAGCCTGTGAAAATATTCCTTGCACTGCATTACTGATTAAAATGTGGAAATTTCACAGTGCTTTAAAAAAAAATCTTGTATATCTTTGCAAGAATGTGAAGTTTTAGCAACTCAGGAAAGTGTATATTGTATGTGTGTATGTAGTGTGTGTGTGTGTGTGTGTGTGTGTGTGTGCGTGCGTGCGTGCGTGCGTGTGTGTGTGTGTGTGTGTGTGTGTGTGTGTGTGTGTGTGTGTGTGTGTGTGTGTGTGTGTGTGTGTGTGTGTGTGTGTGTGCGTGCAGGCAAAAGGCAGAAGAAG
>OMNN01001080.1:0-15928 GCA_900302755.1 Chromis chromis | reverse complement strand
ATAGTTGTGGCATGATGCTGTTTGATTCTGTAGAAAGTGGCCTGTAGAAAGTGACCATTGCCTATCGTGAATTCATCTTCTGTTTTTGAGTGTGAGATGGCAATATTGACACAATGAATTTATAGTTTTTAAAACTGGAAGAAAAAAAAAATGCATTCCTGTTCGGCTCAAGAGAATGACACATCCTTTCAGTTGATCTGACTATGATTTAGACTGATAATAGAACATACTCTGCCTATAGGAACATCACAATACAGTACAGTCTGGGAAGAGGGAGGCTCAGTGAGAGAATGTCGGTGACTATACAATGAGGGGGGGAGTCAAATGTATGTTCTTAAGCCATAACAGACATGAGATGCACAAATGTGAATAGGACAGACAATGAGACAATTAGCAAAGTGCTTTATGACAAAATCCTGTTCAAACTGAGGGGAAAAAAAGAGTTTAGTTAGAGAGCATTTGTGTTAATATGCATGCCAAAATCAACCATTTTAGAGTGAACGTCATGATATCAATCATCTAATGATGTGAAAGCTTGGGTCAGGACTTTGTAAAATGTGTGTATTTTATTTTTATCATTTTTTATGATAACTGCTATTGTATGTACGTATGTATGTATGTACAGTATGTATGTATGTGTGTGTATTAAACTGTATGTTCATTTCATACTTAGTTTTAAGACTGACTGTAATTTCATTTTAGGTTGAACAAAGGAAAAATATGTTTTAAAAATTATGGACATTTAAGATATGCTACTTGTATGTGTACATTTTGACAAAACAAAATTGTGTTATGATTTCAAATTCATATTACTGGAGAGTAGTGATGATAATTGAATATAATATGATAACAATAATGATAATGATTGTAAAAGCTGTAATTAAAAAAAACATACCTGTAACGTGTTGCTGAAGGAGTTATTTCGCGCCTCACACTGATAGAAGATCACAGGTAAGACGTGAAGCTCTCAGTTGGCTTTTGGAGTGTGTGTCTTTAATGCAGATGCTCAGTTTATCCTTGAAATGCAGCTTTGCAGTAGCTTTAATACACTGCAGGTACTGACATAACTTAAGCATGAATTAGGGACGGGGCTTAGAGAGGTGCTATATTCTTGTTTTTACATGTAGTTTAGTCCCATGATAAGAGTATGTGTTCACTTTAGGGTCTCTCTGTTGGTAGTTGCAGCTCTTTATTATGAATATATTACATTAAAGACACCGACACAGTCTTCTAATTAACATCCACTCCATGATTTTGCTCAGCCAAGTTTGAATTGAGCACCACCGGGCTGGAGAAGAGCCAAAGCAGGAAGAGGGAACCCCAGTGCTTTTTGGCCACAGCGAAGCTTATAAATAGTAGGTATTTGTATTCCAAACAGGTGATGGAAGATTCTTTTTTGTTCTATTTTTAAACATATCATTGAAACCCCTGATGTATGGAATCGTGCAATATTTATGAAATGAATTAAAGAGGTCTAACAGTCCTTCAACTCAAAACGAACAGACCTTAATTAAGTTCATGATGCTTTTCTCGCCCACGTACTGTATTTTTGGCACACACAGCGGTGGCACTTCCTACCACTTCCAAGGTGCCGGTGGAGGTTTGAGGAGTAAACAGGAAAACACAGCATAAACATGAAGGGATATTTTTCCGTGTTTACGACTGCTGGTGTGTTTACAGTGTACAAGAGAAGTGAAAACACCCCTGTGCAATATCACTTAAATGTCAAATTATTCAAAACTGTATCACATTACAGTGAATGTCTTAGTTCTAAGTTAAACAGTGGGGTATTTGCTTTTATGTAAAATTGAACAGTTTACATTTACGATATTAAAAATACAGGCCTCATAGTAGGAACCCAATGTAACAAAAGTCAATACTTTACATGTCCACTTTTACTTTTGATGACTCAATCTTTGATATGGCAGATACCAAATTTCTAAACAGATGTCCTGTCATTCTTCAGAGATTATTTTCTTCAGCTGCTCTTTGCTTGAGGGGTTGTGTAGCTTACAGTTTTCACTTTTTTCTATTGTGAAACTTTTGTATGATTACCGCGGTGTGTTTCAGATCACTGTAAGTTGGAATATCATCTTCTAGCCGTCAGACTGGTACCTTTTGCACTCATTTTGCAGTCAGGACTATGCATTCACTGTGGTAACTACAGATAATATGCTCTCAATTTTAATCTGGCTTCTTAGATCCTTTAGCAAAGTTTACTTTTGCAGATTTGTATTGCAGCAAGCAAGGGCGTCCATCACACTGTCTGAGCTGTCACAGGAATTCTGACTTTCACTATTAACCTCTATGCACCAAGTCTGAAGCACTTGCTGGTCTGGCTTCCAGAGTTATAGTGTGCAAGTAACACACTATCCGTGATGTCCTTTTAAGAAGACAACCACTGCAACTCTGATTAGTGGTATTACGGCTTATTCTATACCTCCTGATTACCGTTGCAACTGTGTTTTAACTGATTTTTAGTTGATCGCCAATCTTCCTGTATCCTTTTCAATATTTTTAAAGTCTCACGATCACAGCTTTCAGTTCCTCTGGCAATTCATTTCAATATGGAGCAATGATGCAGACATGCAGATAGACACCGTCTATAGGCCCAAAACTGAGAAAGTTCTGGGTTCAGGGGTCATTTTATAACAATGTTGTCGCAATTATGCTAACTGGAAGTCACAGATGTATTCAGTCTCTCTTATTGCATTTTCAACATATCCTTTGTAAAGAATTTTTTTTTGATTGTGTGTGAAAAGAAATACTCTTGTTGTCAACTTAGAAATAATGCAGTTATTGAGAGGTGATTCCATTTTGAATCACTTGACATTTAGGTGATACTGCACAGTGGCCTACTCACCTCTGTTGTATACTAGGTCCTATAATACAAATACATATATTTTAATATGTTAGACTGTCACAAATAAAGAGTTGGATAGATAAAAGCTTGTTTAAGGAATTTCTGTATTTTTTCACCATTTTAAAAATTTCCAGTCAAGATATGATTTATTTCTATGGCCTTAAGAATAGCGGACTTCCATAGCCTAATGACGCTTGATGTCATCTAACACAGCTCTCACACCCTATTAAGACTGACAGGTGAACAAGTGAGTAAGAGAACAGTATGAACTGAATCCGTCATCACCATACAATGTGACGAGAAAGCTTCTCGGTGATGCACCGCCTTTCTTAACTGGGGAGTTTACAATCTGACGTGCAGGCCTCTCCCTGGTGACTGCACAGCTGCAGTCCTGTAAACACTTGCACTGCCTATAAATCAGTTTCACCCACTCTTTCCCTCATTCTCTCTCTCAAACACACACACATCAAAATAAGATAAACACCCCCAAAACCCAAAACAGTCAACGTCACTTCCACTCGTATCTGTTTGCTGTAATGTATTCGGCAGATGACGCATAGGGATGTGTTTGTATTACATCTTCTTGCCGTTGTGAAATGTGTATATTTTTGAAGTGGAAGCCTGAATGGAAACGCATGGAGGGTTACAGTAAATGGTTTTGTCCAGACATGACAAAGCATAATCGGTTGTTTATATTTATTTTTCTCAAGTTATCCTGAGGTATTGTAATGTACTAAAATACTTCAAATAAAAGGTATTGTTAGTAAGCTTTGACATATAATACAAGTATTTTCAGTTATGTATATTTAAGAAAGAAATCAATCTTTATTAATTGCCTATACACTGGAGGACTGTCTATATGCTATTATTCAGAGGTCCTTAAAGAATACTAAATAACTTACTTACAGGGGTTAAATCATGAAATAATGGGTAACATAAAATCAGTATATACACTTTAAAAAAAACTAAAAACTTTCCCATTGGTTTAGAGGAATCTTAACCCACCTGAACCCATGGGAGTCTAAAAACGCAACTTTACAAGCAACTCTTACTGTAAACGCCAGCGAGAAGCCCATACATAGTGTGAGAACCCAGGTTCTTCCTCTCAGCATTCAATCACAGTTTCGTGCAAATGTCTGACTCATACTTATTCTCACGAAGTGGGACCTCCTTCTCGTAGCCCCTTTATAAGAGCGCCAAACTTGCTCCTGTTTAGAAGCCGCCTGTCCAGAGTCACATATTTTACATTTATTATTTAATAAGCTATTTATTTGTATTTATTCTTTATTTATTTCCTTTCAAGGCTTCTTTGAACTTTTTTCTTCCAAATGTTTTTGATTCCAAACGCTCCTTTTTCTTACCTATCCTCTTTATTCTTGATCTTTCCTCTTCCTTTCTCTTTATCATTCTACCTCCCTGACTCCAACCCACTTTTATCCTTTAATAATCAAGTCAGAGAAGGGCATCTCTACACAGGTATTTATGACGCTTTTCATTTCTGTAAATTAGCTCAATGCAAATATTGGAATACTGATGAAGTTGCTCTTAAACACCTTTTCTTTCTTTTTTTTTTTTTTTTAAATTATGCTGATTTCTTTCTTATTGCAGAAAACCATAGACGTGGGATGTATCTGCAGATGACCCTGGATGGGAGAGTGACAGGGAGTGATGCTCAGACTCCTTACAGTGAGTATTAATTGGATTAATCAGTTACAGACAGCAGATATGGGCTTGACTTTGCATATTTTCATAAACTATACTGGACAATTTAAGGCTCGGAAAACTGAGAGCTGCAGGAGATTTAAAAAGAAGAAACACCTATTCATGTTTATGTGTTTCCAGGTGTCCTGCACCTGAAATCAGTTAAACCAGGACATGTAGTCATCAAGGGACAATCATCATCCCTGTTCCTCTGTGTGGACAGCGGAGGCAATCTAAGAGGGCAGGTAAGCTTCAAGAGAGCTTCAACATCTACTTCTACTACTAGTAATCTTCAGTCTGAGTCATCCTCTGATGATAACTTCTGTCACTTTCAGAGTCAGTACTCAGAGTCTGACTGCACCTTCAGAGAGCTGCTGCTGGCTGATGGATACACCCGCTTCCTCTCCTCACACTATGGATTTCCGGTGTCGCTGGCGTCAAAACATTCCCCAGACCAACACTCAGTCCCTTTCACTCGATTCCTACCAATCAGGAACACTTTGGCTGGGGAGAATGTGTCTGAGCAAACAACAAACACCGAGAGAACTTTCAACATGGACTCTGGTGACCTTCTAGGAATGGGGCTAAATTCGATGGTCAGTCCTCAGTTTTCAGTGGACAAGTAAGAACTAAACTGCACTGTTATTGTACCTTTAAATGTCATTAGAACTCATGGACCTGGTTTTGTTATGAGAGGAGTAGCTTGATCGTTGTGGTTTATTATGTTTCTGTGAGAGCAGTATTGATCTAAGTTATTTATTTATTTATTGTATTTATTGTCTATTTCTAATGGTTATTTAAAGATAATTTTGGCCACAGTTTCAGAGATTTTATGGTTTGTAGTTTAAAAGTATGTTTGTGTCTGAGAAAGAACCAGCTCATGTTGCAACTGATTTTGATATGTGAGGCTTTTGGAGATTGTTTAAGCCAAAGAGTGTGCCTGGAAAGTCTAATAAATCTTACATTTGTGCAATTCAAGTGTGTTTATGAAACTGGAGAGAAATTTTGAATGGAAAAAAAAACATGAAATAACTTTTGCTTGTCTAAATCAATCATGCAATGATAAAGGAATGTAATGCAGGAATTAGACAAACCAAATAAGAAGCACATATTCTGGGCAATGATCATCCATCTCCTGTGCTGAAGTGAGGAAATGGGCTGATTATTGTGAGAGCAGCAGCACTCTCTAGTGGACAAATACACAATGACATGAAGTACTTCAAGTTCTCTGCACCACTTTGTGGGTTTTAGTGAACGGGTTTTTGTTTAAGATAAAACTTGCCTCCACTTTGGCTGGACGAGTTTCTCAGTTGTTATACAGTCAGTAAGCTGTAGGTTTATTAAAAAGCAAACTGCTAATCTGGTGTACTGTATGTGTTTTTAACCAATGGCATCTTACTGCAATGGATAGTGCATTCTCCAAACTCCTGTAGAGTCTCTGGGCAGTTGTCAATTATATTTCAGAGTAATTGCAGCTATGTGCAGTTACTTTGTGGGGCAGAGCTCCAACATAAAAATAAATAAATCTTATACTGAGAGTCTAAAGACACAGGGTTTTGTATATGTCAATATATAATCAATATATGTACATTATGGGCTGTATAACTTAAATTCTCTTGACAATATGATCTTTAAACATAAGTTGACCTGATTTCAAAACTATTGCTCCAGTCAAGACTGCCATATATTTCTTTAATTCTATTTGAAATGAAGGCCTCTGGACTGTAGATTTTTCATTCATAAACATGGTTCTTATATGAAGGTTTTTGATATAGAATCAAAGGTACATCTACTGCAGCTACAATACTATAGAATGCTGTTTTAACAGTTTGTCTGCTACTATGAGGTTCAATTCCTCCTTAAAAACACCCTCTGGTGAAAGTCAAGTTTTTTTTTAACCTTGTTTACATGCCAATAATGTGTTTTTACATGCTAGAAGACATATCATGCACAAAATAAGCAGTCAGTGCCATGGCCAAGCGTTTCTACCTTGAAGCTGAAGTGTACTGATGTACTGACAGTCTCAAAAATTAGGATTCATAATTCTGGGGTGTCATATGTAACAAATCAAAATAACCAATCTGTCAGCTTTCAGGGTGGGACTTTCTGCATCATTACTTCAGAATCAGTTTTCAGTTCGAGCATGTATAGCTGAATTATTCTAATATAATCTAATATTGCATATTGCAGAGTCCTTTACAGTGGCTGGGCAGAGTTGAAGGTTAAAACAAAACTTCTAAATATAATAGAAGTTATAATTTAATTTTAAATATAATAATAGACTTTAAAAACTTAGTCTGTCTGCACACAAGAAGAAGAATGATCAGCTTTTGTTGTTGTGGTTCTTTTTTTTTCTGGATTGTGACTTTTTCTACTTACCTTAACAAGATCAGATTTGTAAATAAAAATTAAAAGAATAAGCATTTTACACATTTAGGAAACCAAGCAGTTTCCTTGTATTGTTGTAAAGTTGAAAATTACACTGGCATTTTTTGTTTGTTTTTTGTCTCTTGTTTTCTGCCTTGTTCACATAAAAAATTGATTTTCATTTATTTGCCCTTTAACTGACTATTAAACTGACATCAATAACACAGACTAAAACACATTACTGAAGCAGTTTACACTAGCAACGCCTGTACACATACCTTCCATGGGTCATCACTGTGATCTCGTGGAAAGTCTTATGTGTTCCAGTGAAAATGAGAACAATGTTATTGGAAGCTACGGCTTATAACAGCTTAGTAGCTGTTGAATAGGTGGATCACAGCCACACAAAAGTGAAACACAAGCTCAGTCTGGCACAATGTTGCTTAGGGACGTGGTAGCCTAAGCAATGACAGATTAGGTATAATTGTATTCCTCTAATTTGATATGTTTCATATCCTAAAATAACACGGCTGTATCTAGCAGGCAAGTATTTTTTTCTCAGTGGCACCACAATAAGTTTAAATCTTTTCTCTAATGACCCAACACCACAGGCAGCCATAGATAACACTGCTCTTTTTAAGAAAATTAATAAAATAGAATCTTTATTAAAAACACTGAGTGCATAATTGAGCAGATAAATATAGAACTTATGGCATAGCAATCAAAGCGTTCCTCTTCAACACAAATACTGCAGGTAAAAGTGTGTCTATAAGAGACGCTGCAGGCTTGTAGGTGACATGATAAAGGTCATGTCAGTCGCTTCAGGTAACATAAGCCCAAACTACACAAATGTGAACTCTGTACGTTGCTTGCAGAAGAATGCTGAGAATGTGGAGTTGATTTACGGGAGATCTCGGCCTGTCTGCAGCGACGGCTCTGCTGGTTATTGAGTTCTGATGGGACGTGACATCTATATTCCCAATAATCTATCCCCTTCCACTTCAAACTTCAAGGCACAGAGTAACATTACTAAGACATCATAGTTTCAAGGCGCAGACATTCAGAAAGTCATTTTCATCTCAAACACTAGCTGACAGCATTAATAAATAATACCTCATATTATATTGATATCATGACCCTGAGAATGTAAAACTTTTCCTTTGTTAAAACTGTATCATACAAAAGTTGCTTTTCAGCGGCATTTGGCTGACTGGTGCTGCAATAAATAACTATGAATGAGCAAGGAAATGCAGTATATGGTTGTTAGGAGGTATATTAGTGTTAAAGTCATTATGTTAAATAATTTGCAAGTTGCTGGTTTGATAGTTTCTTCCTTCAGGACCTCTAGACACATGTTAATGTGCATCATTCTGTTTCTCTCAATCTTTTTCTACTATGTCTTTGTCAAAGGGTTCAAAACACAGTCACCCTCTCTAAACCTGAGTAACCAGTGGTTCCCTCAGATAAAAGTTTCCTCCTCTGAACTCCGTGCTCTGTCCTGCACACAGTCCGCCAAGCAAGGTCCCATTTAGAGGGTTGCAAATGCCTTCAATGGCATAATAATCTCCCTCTGGATCTTTATCTCCCTCCTCTGCTTCCGCCCCTTCAGGCTCCTCATCCTCCCACAGAGTGCTCATGACGTGAGTGTACTCATGTCGATCCTCACATTCGTTCTCTCGATGGTAGAAGTAGCTGAAGTTTGACACGATGACGGGCACAGGCAGTGAGATAGTAAGAACACCAGCGATGGCGCACATAGAGCCAACCAGCTTCCCCCACACTGTGGCTGGGTACATGTCACCGTAGCCCACTGTGGTCATAGTGACAACTGCCCACCAGAAGCCATGAGGTATGCTGACGAAGTCCGTTTTGTTGTGGTCGGCCTCGGCAAAGTAGACGGCACTGGAGAAGAGGATGACGCCAATAAACAGGAAGAAGATGAGCAGGCCCAGCTCACGCATGCTGGCCCTCAGCGTCTGACCAAGGATCTGTAGGCCCTTGGAGTGACGAGACAGCTTGAAGATCCTGAAGACCCTCACCAGCCTGATGACCCTGATGATGGCCAAGGATGTGGCCGGGGAGGCATCGTTGTCCTTGGCCAGCTCTGTTCCCAGAGTGACAAAATAAGGTAGGATGGCACTGAAATCGATGATGTTCATGACGTCCTTGAAGAAGTGCGTCTTGCTGGGGCAGCAAGCGAAGCGCATGAGGAGCTCAAAGGAGAACCAGCATATACACATGGTCTCCACCAGGAAGAAGGGGTCCTGGAAAATATTCGGCGAAGGAGGCATGTTCTCAGTTCCATTTTTTGCCTGAGAGTTGACTGCCTGAAGCGGAGAAGACAGAACAGACAGGAAAAATTGAAAACGTATACTTGTAAAGTTTGGAGCAGTATCACCATGAGTAGAGTCAAAATACAAATTAACAGCTAGACCGGCTCTGTTCGGTGTAACAAAATCCAATTACAAACACGTTCAAAGCTCACAAACTAACTCTAACTCTTGAACTTTTAATCTGTACAAAAAAAACCCAAGCAGACAGCATAATAAAGAAATAATTTGGCAGATAACCCTCCATAGAACAGAGAAATTGCCTGACCTTTCACATGGATTTAAAACAAAATAAATAAATATAACATATCAATTTGGAAACTTTTTAAGTGTTGGCAGATTTTGTTAACTTCAAATAAAGCTAGGCCACTTGTTTCCAGTTGTTTTCAGTCTTTCTGCTAAGCTAACTGGCTAGCGCTACCATAAAATATACTGTACAGACATAAGGAGGGTATCTATTTTCTCATCCAAGTCACAGCAAAAGGGTTGATCAAGTCAGCTTCCAAAATGTCAAAGTATTCCTTTAAATGCAAGGCTATTAGCGTATACTTTTAAAGCATGCTCCTGAGATACTGTTTCCATGGTGTTCTCATATCAGCATTTCGTCCACCATCTCATTGGTTCTCACTTTTGGCAACATCATAAAAGCATTCGACATCTGCGGCCTTACATTTAGCTGTACTAATCTCTTTTTGAGTCCACCTGTCGTTCCATCCTCCGTGTCAGTTAGCCTCATATTCGAGCGCTGCATGGCTGCTATTTAAAACATCTTACACTTAACATCCTGTTAGAAGCATGAAAACGGATGGGATGGATATAAACAGATCAGTTTGATATGCTGTAATGTTGTGTGTAATATATAAGGTTTCAGAGTAGTTTAAATAAACCTGGAGTATTGCTCATGACTTTCAGTAGCGGGTCAGTGACAGTGTTTATTACTAAAGGTGGACATCTATGTGTTGATCCACTCCAAGGGCTCTCCTAAGACTAAATATAACCTTGTGAGATCTCCGAAGAGAAACATGAGTGTCTCTGTGCACTGCTCCTCATCCATCTCCACCTTCGTCGCTATTCCCATCTCCCTGGCCGCTGATACCGTGTAACACTGCCAGTGCAGTTCAGTGCGTGTACCGCTGACTTGGACAGGAGTAAGTTACAGTAGTTTCCTGGCAGCTCCCTTGTGCAAAGGCAGCCTGGCCCAGCGCAGCAGTCCTGGAGGAATGTGTTAACATGACCCAGTGTATGCTACTCATCCTGTGAGACCTTTTAGTCTCCGGTTCTAAGCCACAGGAAGGCCTTGGCTCACCTTTGCCTATGTGTACGGTCACTTGTGACCTTTAATTAACACACCTAACTGTCTCCTCACTCTGTCTTCACTTTCTATCATTTGTATTCCAGGCCCCACCCCTTGGTCCCTGTACCCTTTAACGCTTCCTGAATCCAAGTGTATCAGATTTAACAGCCGGCTAAAATAATCACACCATAAGCTTCCTGCAGTCTCTCTCTCTCTTGCTCTCTGGTCTGCTTCCAGACATATTGGCCAATAGTTCCTAGTGTCAGTATATTTTCTCCAACACACTGGAGTAGTCTCCAAGAGTGTGTTTACCTAAACACCTGCTTCCCATGATATCATGTTTCCTTCGACTCAAACAGCAACACATATTCCATTCAACATCCTGCACACAGGTGGTTTGTTAGATACTTAAAGCAGTTTTATAGCAGTTTCTGTTTTGATAAGTGATACTGAATTAATTGCTGTGAACATATCATGAGGTGGTAGAGTTACCCCAAGAACTTAAGCAAAAACCAACTGGATTTTTTGGGTTTTTGAACACATTTCAAGAGAAGGGAGTTGCTTTTTGAAGCTCTTAGGATTATTACGACCTGGAAGACTAAGAATCTAGACAGACACATGGTGGGGATATTTTACAAAAGAACAAGCCTTTTTTAAAGTAACTACCAACATGTTTTCTCATTTCCAACCCTTTACCTTTTACCTACCCAACCAACACTCAACCTAACCTAACCTGCAGTTTTGTCTGTCAGTGACAGTCCTAGTTCTCCACTGCCCTAAATGTCCAGGATACTTAATATAATTTGTTCCCGTAAGGCCGTAAGACGTAACTTTCAGGAAACCCTAAAAACTCCTTAACCCTCCACCTTTATACTATTCCCAAGCACACACTGCTAAACACAACATTTCCAACCTCTTTGTCATTCCTGAGGTCCGGCAGCGTCTCCAGGCAGAAGATGAGGATGGACACCACGATCACCATCACACTGATGATGGCAATGATACGAGCTGCCGACGAGGACTCGGGGTGCTCGAACAGCTTCCACAGTTTCCGTTGGATCTCGTTGGCCGGCAGAGGCCTTTCCTCCTCCTTCGGGAAGCCTTCGTCTTCCTTGAAGCGGTTTATGATGTCCTCCCCGAGCTCATAGAACATCAGCTCGTCCATGAAGATGTCCAGGGGTATGTTTGCAGGCCTCCGAAGCCTCCCACCTGACTGGTAAAAATACAGAATGGCATCGAAGCAGGCCCGGTTGCGGTCCAGGAAGAGCTCGTTTCGAAGCGGGTCAAAGTATCGTGACCTCCGCCTGGGGTCACCCAGCATGGAGTTGGGGAATTGGGCTAAAGTGCGGAGCTGAGTTTCGTATCGCATCCCTGAAACATTGATGGCCAGTCTTTCACTCAGCGCCCATCCACTCCTCCACAGAGACCCCGAACGCCGTCTGTCTTTCTTCTTCTCTTTCTCATTCCCTTTGATCTCCTTCTCTCCTTTCTCCTCGCTGTTCAGCTGGTTCTTCAGATGTTTATCTTTCTCCCCGTCGCTCTCTTTCCCTCTGCCTTCGTTGGCCTCTTTGCTTTCCATCCCTGCTTGTATCCTCAGCCAGGGAACGCCGCAAACTGCTCTCCTGAGAATTTGTGGAGCACCTGGACTTAAAAGCAAACCCTGTCTGAAACCAGAGTGATAGTTCCATCAGTGGATTTGGTTTTCAGCTGATAAGCATCACAGATGGTGTTAGAAGCAAAAAGCTGAAGGGAAGTCTGGTTAGCAAACATTTTCCCTGACAGATTTTATTACATTCAAATGCGCACATTCACCCAAAAAGCTTATAAAATGCATTTTACTTAATGATTTTATTAAGTCGAACAGGTAAACTGAGGGTAAAAACAGCAAGCAATGTTAGTACCCTGTTAGTGAGGTGAAAGAATTTACTCACTAAGTGTAAAACAGCTGCTGACAGAGACTAACGGCAGGATGAAAAATCACATTGTTCGTCTCCTGCGACTCGTCAGGTTGTCTGTCTCTCCCACTGTCATCATGTCTGTCTGTCATGTACACAAAGGCCCTGTTTGGTCTGTCTACCTTCAGATGTCCACTGCGTCCAGCTTAACTCTCTGACCAGCTTGTACACAAACTCGGCTTCCAGTTGTTTGCTCGGGGAACATCCACGGTCCTGCCCTGTCCCTCGCTGCCTCACGTTGTCTGTCTTGAAATTTTTCGGGAATGCTGTCCTGTTGAAATTCGATCTCTAGTAGACCCCTTCAACCCCTCCCTGTCCTTTCCCTCCATTTTAGCTATGGGGCAAGACAACCTTCAACTTCACTATCAAATGTCACCTCTGCCTGGCACTGCCTGGTGCTGTGGGTGCGACCCTCTAACAAGCAAGCTGCTGTGACTGGCACTGTGGTTGGTTACCGCAGAATTACTGGGTTTGAATGTGTCATCATTCATTTAAAAGCCAAAAGTCAGAGGTAATACATGCCTGACAGATAAGCAGAACATATTAAATGTTAGATTGCAAAAATTTAATTTTTAAATTTTCTATATATCAAGCATATTAACCAGTTTAAATGTATATACTATACTAAGGAGGATTCAAACTAGTAAGATTGGGGGTATATTCATTAATAATATTTTGCAAAAGCTCTATTTTCTTACGCTTTTAGATTTCCCAAATTATATTTTCTAGGTCAAAACGATCCATGATAGCATGACATTGCATTAAAACAAGAGAGTGATTAAAGTCAAAACTTATAGAGTAACATACAAAATTGTTTGAGATTGTATATCTACAGTGTGTTTACATAATGAAATTGGATTTTTGGTATCACCTAAATGGAGCTCCAAACTTTAACCCTCATAAACAGCAAGTATGCAAAAATAGTCATTAAATACTGTTGTTTTGCAGGTAGTTTGCACTTCAATAGAAGCCACATACATAAATTGCACCAACTAATTTATAGACATTTAAGGACTGAGTCTTTTAAACATTTCTTTCACCACCACAAATTTCTTTACTTTTGAATGAATAAGAAATAAACAGACCCCAAAAATGTAATTTAAACGCAGCATTAGCAGCAATTATGTCAGTTTGTTAGATCATTTTATCAGCCGAGGTCTCATTAAGTGTACCAGTAATCTGTTCAGTAAACCAGCATACACAATAACAATAGTATACACTCCGCTTAACATAAAGTGCAGCCAGTATTAATAATATCAAATACTTATGTGTTTTCCCTGATACTATGTGTCTAAGTATCTGCTGTGACACAGGCCTTTTTGGTGTATTTACACATTTTTGCTTTTTGCACAGCAGCACAATGAGATTTTTTCAACAATTTCCAAGTTTAATGATCTTTCTCACATTTTTCCCCTTATTTCAAGGATGTTGATGCTTTGAGAGAACGAAACCCTTCTTTGTTGCCCCTTCACCATCACCTCCAACTTGTTGCTGTGTGTCACACAACAGGCTTAATCAGGAAAAGGAGTCACCACCTAAACCTCAGAGGCCTGTTCTGATACAGTAGGTCATCGAAAAATCCTGTATGCCAAGAGTGTGTTGACTTGTACAGAAAGAATATATACACTTAAAATGGTCAATATAAATAGAATATCCCTCATTTTGTGGTTGTGCATTTTTGTGGTTTCTCAGGTTTCAAGCTGACATATTTAATAATATCACTGTCTCCTGCAACTGACTCTGTGATATAAACTAAATAAAATGCAACAATACCAAAATGTACCCTTGAGCAACATAATCAGGGTGGTTTTTGGGTTTGTTTCTATCAGTGTTTTTAAAGAATATTAAATAGCATCATGGGATTGTGTCACACTGCATAGCACTTTCTTAGTAATAATAATAAATCCTGCAAAGCAGAAGTTACTGTGTGTCACCACCAGAGGGAGGTGATGTTTTGGCGCAAAGGAGGAAAATACTGAAAGAGGCCTCTGCCGACATTTCCTCAATGCTGTCTTCAGTCACAGAAAAAAACACACTGCTCACTGGGCTGATGCATTACATTCCCATTTACTCTGATGTTATCAGTCAGTTTACTAAGAATCTGATAATGCTATGTGGAAATGTATCTATAAAGGAATAAGCTTCATGTAGAAAATATATGAGTATCAAGCATTAAATGAATGCAGTAAGGAATTTTATGTTTGTTTTGGTTGTAAAAAAATATGGAAATCAACCATAAAATGACACCTGATTAAAGTTTAGTGATACTCTTGACTGTGTGCGTCATAATTTTGGATGAAGGATCCATGTGACATGGAAGCTTCTGGTTCTGTGAAGCAGCTTTTCATGCAGCTATGCAGAGCAATCATTACATCTTGCGACTCCCATGAGATGGCTGCACACACCACTGCAATTTCTGCACCGTTTCAACACCACCGCAATTTTGACAACACAGTTTGAAACAAACAGCGGGTAACCGTAACTAGGAAATAGATGACTTGTCAGACCACATTGCTGTTTCTTAGCATGAGGTCCCAGCACCAGCTCCCGTGCCTTCATTACAGATATAAACATTCTCCTAGAAGCTGTGCGAAGATTATGTAGGAATTTTGTTCCACTTTTACAGGAGCTTCAACTGACTCACTCAAATTAATATGTTTATTTCCAAAGGTTTCAGACTGCCTGACATTTTCCTTTGCATTTAATTGTAATGTCTGTGACATGTCATTAAGGTTGCCACATTGTAAAACGAAATGTAATGTAAAAGAAATAGCACCAAAAAAATATTGAATAATATTTCACTAATTTTCTATCTTCAAAATGTATTTTCTAGCCCTAATGTTAAATTAAATCATGTGTATTTCTTTTTCAAAGTTTGATGAAGGACATTTACCTGTATAAAGACAATCAAATCACCTATAATATATATATATATATATATTGTGTTGGTCCCCCTTATGTGGTCAAAAATGCTCTGAACCATTGGGCATGGACAAGAGGACCTCTCAGGGTGTCCTATGGGGTCTGGCACCAGGATGTTGGCAGTGGATCCTTTGGGTACTCTGGCTTGTGCAGTGGGGCCTCTGTCAATCAAACTTGTTCCACTGCATCCTGTTGATGCTTGATCAGAATGGGGTCTAGGAGGTTTGGAGGTCAAATCAACATCTTGGGCCATTATCATGTTCCTCAAGATGTCTGATTGTTGGATGTTTTTTGCCATGAGGTGGGGTGTATTTTCCTGCAGGGGGGTAGGCCAGTGACATTTGGGATTTCCATTTGCATGAGGGAGTGTGCTTGTTCTGGGACAATGTTTATTTGGGTGTCTAAGTCTCATCAACATGGATGTTAAGATCTAAGGTTTTCCAGCAGAACACCACATAGTACCAATATGATCAATGTTATTCACTTCACCTGTCAG
>OMNN01001077.1:0-13967 GCA_900302755.1 Chromis chromis | reverse complement strand
CTGACTGCTCCCGGGCGCTGTACCGCGGCAGCCCACTGCTCCTAGTATGTATAGTTAAGGTTAACTTTGAATAGGATGGGTCAAATGTAGAGAAGGACTTTACCCAAGGGGATCAATAAAGGTTAGATTATTATTATTATATAATTAGAGGTGGAGTCGGGGCAGAGACGTTTTGAAGTGTACCCAGGTGTCAGCTCAAGGGTGGCTTTAAATGCATGTATTATTTTAACATGTTGCTTTAATCTGCAGCTCATTCATTAGTACAGAAACATGAGTTTAATGAATGAAAACATCACAGCTACATCTGGTAGCCTTTAGTTGTTCATATGGATTTGCACCAAAAATGGATAATTACATGCAGAGGCAGCTTTAAAGGGATTAGTTTAGCCTTTTCAAAGCTCCTTTATCTTTCTTATGAGTAGCTATAATAATAAATGCCATGCAATTTATCTTCTTAGAAAAAAATCCTATTGAATTACAATAATTTCATTATTTAGAAATAGACTTTACCGAAGTCTCAAGCTTTTTAATTTTGCATCTGTCAGTGTCCCTCTCACATGTATAAGTTTGGTATTCCATATTTTTGGTAAAAAATGGCAGTGATGTATCAAAAGTAAACAAGTATTCAAGTAAATATCTAAAGGCAACCGGACTTTCGCTGGGTTATGTAAAAAAAAAAAAAAAGTCAAGTTTCAGGTTTCATGTGGTGTTTTTTATACCACACATTATGAGTAAAGTAAGCAGTGAGCTGGTGTGCTTGAGGTGCAGAGAGCATTGACTGTTGGGTGAAGAGTGAGGCAATGACTTAATATTAATGCATATTCTCAAGCAAAAGCATCAATTTAGAGTTATATCTAAGCTTTTCTAAGGCAGTAAGGGTTCATTTTATTTAAAAAAAAAAAATCTTTTAGATATGTAATTTTGATACACAGATTAGAGTTTTTAGGGCTTTATGACTCCTCACTGTTAGTATTATGTGTGAAATCTGTATTTGCAGTACCACCTCTTGACCACAAGTTGGTGGACAAGAGCCACAGTTGAGAGGAAACAGCTGAGCAGAGTCACAGCTGCAGCTTTGGAGACATCTGTCCTGTTTCAGTGCATAAGGACATAATAAACCGTGTACAATAAAAGGCCTCAAAGAGAAAAACCTTTAATGTCTGCCTTCATGTGAAAAAGAGAAAGAAAACAGTTTCACCCAACAACTCCAGGCAACATAGTATAGTATACGTATGTTTACAGAGCAAAGTGTTGCCATGTTTTTGAGTTTAAACATGGTCTTACTTCAGGCCTCCAGTTAGACGCTGTTTCTGACAGAATGATTACACCTCTTCAGAAATAACCTTACAGAGAGCTATTTAGATGTTGTATCACTCTACAACAAACTACTACTGTGTACAAACACACAAACTACAGGTTCAGGAGTTTTGCCCCCGAGTGTAAATGAGTGTACAGCATTACTGAGCGGAGGGTGTGAATGTACATGTGTAAGAAAGTGTTGAGGCAGAGGCTGAGGGCACCAGTTGGGATTTTAAGGGTCTATATTTAAACTCTCTGGTCTCCAGTTTCTGCAGCTGTCGCCAAGTTTAAGTTCAGCACCTTGAGCCTTTCTCAGTCATGCTCTCGGGTCACAGTTATAAACCTGCCAAACTCTGAGACGGAGAGAGTGAAGCCGAGGCTCTCGTCTGCCCTTTGGTTCAGATGTCTTCAGGCTCAGGAAAGTTGAGGACCGTCCCGAACATGTCGCTAACCTCAGACTAACTAACAGTGAAATGCAGCGACAACTTCTTGTCTGCGTCCACAACTCATTCCCACTTCCTTCCTTGTTCATTGAGTGACAGTGAATTTGTCCATTACCCACCTCTAATTACAGCTGAACTAAAATACCTGCCTGATTACCAGATCACCTGATCTTTTACACTTTCACTCCACTAACATGACTTAACAAGGCACCAAACTATATCACTACTATTGCTGCACTGTCTATGACCGGTAGTTTTGTAATTACAAACAAAATACTCTTTATTTTGCAGTTTTTTGTAGTTGTACTTTTTCAGTCTTTCTTAAAATGTACAATTAAATTGACTTTTAAATAAATTGAATTTCTGAGCATTCCTAAGATTAATCAAAGGAGTCTAATTGTGTTTTAATGTAAAATCAAATCAAAACTGAGGGTTTTTATAGTGTTTATGTAATAGAACAACTTGATTGTGAGGAAAAATTTAGATCCAATACACTTTTTAATGCACCTTTAACCAAATCTTTTCATAGCTAATAAACACTATGAAATTAATCAGTTAGCATCATGACTTGCTTTACTCTAACATATGCTTAAATTATTTTTTTTTCTATTTTGTTTTCATTGTTTTGTATTTAAATATCCTAAATCTACATGAAAACATCACAAAACACAGCTATTGATTTGAAAATGTAACATAGTGTTATGAAAATAATGAGTTTCATTGAACAATTATGCTAAATAATTGACAAAACTAGCTTCTGATTTAAACTCTTCAGCTTCATTGATGCAATATTAATGCAAAAATAGTCAAACGTGGCTTTTAAATCTTCAGAAAAGGATCTGTGAGAGTGATTTTACCAACTGATGTGTGTTTTCTGTATCTGCAGGCCTCAGCAGTCTGATTGGATATGTGAGCTGACGGATGATGAGAGGGATTCTTCCTTTGTGCTCCTTCTTTGATGCGTAAGTGACGTTTCAAACTGCACCAAACACAGCCTTAGTATAGAGCTTACAGTCGCTCTGGCAGAGTGCGATGACAGCTCCTCCATGCGTAATTATAGCCGCCACATATGATAAACATGTTCCCCACATATGACAAAGATCCTACTAATTTAGCACTTGGGCCTGTACTTTGTAAGTAGTAAAACAATCAGTCATTATGTAGACAGGCAAGATGCATAGATCGACTGACTCTGCGTCTGCTGATGTAGCGCCTACTGTCCGGTGGCAGCTCTGAGCCTAATAACAGAGCTTAGCTGGCATACCAGAGCCGGTGGCACGTTGGTGTAGCAGTAACTCAGAGAGAGCCTGGTAATTACCACCGGCCGCTGACACCATGCTGCAAATGCACCAGTCAGCAGTGAGAGGACCAGCAGAGCGTGTCCTCCCTCCCCCCTGCTGCCAGGATGCCCTCAGCCATGGCACAGCATTGGTTGTAGAGAAGAAAGTGCTTCACCAAGAGGGAAGTTTAGTCTCTTTACTGTCTGTTCTCCCCTCATTAATAAATATCCGGGCAAGTAAAAAATCTATTATTTCTTTCCACTCCATTGCTGAACATCAAAGTGTTTATTTTTCTGTCTGCCCTCATCTTGGACACACTCGACTGGATCGTATACACTGAATGAGGAGTCATAAAGGCTTTCTCTCTGGAGAGGCCTGCTAGAAAACATAACGCAGAGCCGGAATGGGAAGTTTATTTTGCTTGGTGCATGCATATCTGTGGGATGTGGGGCTCTGTGCAGAAACTGGAGCGCCGTTCATCACTGCAGCACAATCCTCCTCCTCCTTTTCCTCTTTAAATGACCAAGGAAATCATTTTAGTCCTCCTGATTTCTAATTCCTCGCTCATCTTAATTCCATGTCGTCTTCTTTCCTTCTTTATCCATCTGTGTTTCCCCCCCTCTCTTGTCTTCTGTCATCTGCAGGCTAAAATAGGCCCAGCAGCTTTTCTCTGGGCCTTTTGTCCCTGCTCAGGGAGACGTTTGGCACACAGAGGATCGTGTTACAACTTTCATTTCCTGAATGTTTTTCTTTTTTTTTCTCTTCTTTTTTTTTCTCTGTGCAACCAAGAGGGGTATTTTATCCCGCTCTGCAGCATGAAGATGAAGGGCGAAAAGGGAGCAAGATGGCAGCTCAGATTCGGGCTGCTGTCACTCCAACGTCGGCAAACAAATAAAGTACAAACTGCACATAGCTGCAGGGTCCTGGTGGAGGGTGGCTGCGGTGCGGTTTGGGCACAGCGGGGGTGTGGATCATGTGTGTGAAGTCAGGAGGGGGGAGACTGGTTACTTGAGCTATTTGTGAGCCCCGGGATAGGTGAGGTGATGCCCCTCGGGAGTGTGAGGTAGATTTCATTATCCCATATCCCATACCACTTCCTCTTGTTGTGTCTGCCACCAATGCCCCTCCCCAAAAATCCCCCTGAGCCTGGAGCAGAGATGTGTGTTTGGACCCAGGGCTCTCTGAAAGGCAGGAGAACAGGCAGCGGAGTGGCAGCAGTCTGCAGAATAATCAATTATTAATTCTATTGTGAAATAATTCCTATGATATGATACCAAGCCCAGTCATTATGGCTCTAGTTATGTCTGGCTCCTTTATAGACTGATTTATGTTTAGAACCTCTCAACACTGTGATGATCTCTGTATGAAACCGAACAGATGTTAGTTTCTCCCAAAGACGGATGCAATGTCGCACATAAACTGTACTTTATCTGACTATTTCTGCTTTATGCAACTTTATATATTCACTCCAGATCTCAGAGGCAAACATTGTACTGTTTACTACATTTGTCTGACAGCTGTGATGACTTTATAGATTACACTTTTTCAAACCGTGTGTCTCCAATGAATTTTTCTGATTTACTTTTCCTTTTATGAGTTGGGAACATCCTTGTAATTCTTAATATATAGATAAATTATTTAAAAAGAAAACAAATCCCTCTTGGATTATCTAATTTTCAAGATTAGTGGACTTTTTTAGAGCAGCAACACAAACACACAATGATTTCATAGAGTATTATGCTTTCTCATATTCTCAATTCAGCTCAGCAGTATATAGAAGGATCTCAGTCTTAAACATCTACAGCAGTAAAATGCACCACACACATTAATTCAGCAGAAATATTAACCCAAAAACATTATATATCATCATAAAACACAGTCTGGGATCATATTCCTGCACATCGTGTACTTACACTGTGTAAATAAGTCATTTTCACTGATAATGTTTACATACTTGAGTAAAGTTTTTAATGCAGGACTTTTATTTGTGCTGGAGTATTTTTATCATCAATCTGAATACTTCCCCCTCAAGTGCTCCCAAAGGGTTGAAAGAATAACTATGACTGAGTTGTTGTTTTTAGTGAATTTGTTTTGTAATTGTAACTGCCTAAGTCAGTAAATCTGCTTTTTCTTTTCGTCAACAAAAACCAACAATGCATCAGTCTGTCTCTTATTGCTTTACGACTTCTTCGCCCTGCCAGTTGCTCTCAACAGCACAACAACAATACTCGTTGCTGACATAAATCCATTGTTGTAAATGCTGTTATCATTGGATTCCGTCACAAAAATGTAGATGGATTACGGAGTTTATCCCGTAAGTTAGTTTTATTGACATAATTCCATCACAAAGCACAAATCTTGCTACTTTTCCATCAGCATCAGCCAATAAACAAGCATAGAGGCATTTACAGTCAACTGTCAGTCATCCAAGAATTATTTTTCTTTTGCATTTTGCTGAACTATAATCGTACACTAACATTACTTCTGTATTTGTTTACCTTGGCTTTAAAGTTAGATCTGGTCAAAGTCTATATTTTCCTTATTGTCAATAAATAAAAAGATCAAAGCCATCACTGAATCTTACTTTAATCGTCAACTAAAGTCTGACTATCCCTCAGTGCCTGAAACCTCCATTGCTGTTCATAAATTAATAAGAACGCACCAGTCGGCTCCATCACTGCTCTGGGTGACATGTTCCTTCATTATGATGAATGTTAGGAACTGTAGTTTATTTTGACTCGTCCCACACACACACAGTCTTACATCCTGCTGCTGTAAACACTCAAGAGTTTGTAATAATCTGTGGCCAGAGCCCCCCTCAAAAACAAATAACTCAGTCCTGGTGAAGTAATATTTGCTAAAAACTGCAGCATCTAGAACCTTTTAAAAAATATATGTATTTACCAGACATGTTTGAAACTGGTGTAGCAACAGTACAGTGTTGTAAAGTAGCACATCATTGTAATCACACTAAATTTGTCTGTAATGGAGTAATGTGACTTCTCTTAAATGTAATAATCGTATCAGTTTTTTTAATCATTTACAGTCACTACTATTGTTTTGTGGCACTAGTCTACAGCCAGTGTCACCTTGATTCTCTTTGATATGCAGTTGAACCACAACTTTTTTCTGTTAGGTGCGCTTCGTGTTTTTTTTTTTTTTACCAACTTCACTATTGACTTTGTGGTAATACTTCATTGAAAAGAGCCTAATAGAAAGATCCTGCATATGTCCTCCTTATTAGGATAAGGATTTGTGCTATTATATGAGCATATGTGGCAGTTATGTGACAATGCATCTTAGGTGATTTTGAGGAGTAACGCAAAAGTAATGTAAAGAGTTGGGTAATTAATTACTTTCCCAAGGAGTAAACAAGTAATATAATGCAGTACTCTTTTAAAAAGTAGCAAGTAGTGTTTGATATGTTGCTTTTTTGTGTAATGACCCCAACACAAATCAGCAGCCTCAACCTTTAAAAGACTGCAACATGAAAAGGATTTTCTATAATGTGAACCTCAATCATTTTATTTGCGGACAAGTTGAAAGATATTTACTTTTCATTTTTCCTGGATTGGATATACACATCTGTACTTTCATCATCACACATGTAGAACATAGTAGAATGTTTTTGCTACCACCCCCCACTCTAATGCGTTTCCCCTTCAGTTACTTTATTTCTTTCTCTTTCCTTAACAAAACCTCTCATAACCCCTTTTTTTTTTTTTAAATCTCTGGAAATGAACTTAACAAAAATAAGTTAGGTCCTTGCTAAAGTGTTCCAAAAACATCCCAGACTGAAGTCACTTTTCTGATCAAACACATCAGACTAATGCTGCTATCACCTTTCCCTCCCAGCTCCAAAAATATAGATATCTGATTCTCGGCAACCAGAGCTGGGTTTTGTCTCAGGAAGGGTCGGTTATATGAGCCTCTGCCTTCTGGCCACTTTTCTTTTATACAAGCCCTTTTTTCATAGACTTTTCACGCACGTCTTATCTTGTCTTCTGTTTTTTTTCTTTCCTCTTCTAATGTATTAGAATTTTTTTTACCCTTTCATCGGGTAATATATATGATGCTGTTCATCATTTGACACAAAACATGCTATTTAACACCCTAATAGTCTGGGATCGTCTGCTGAGTCTCCTCCCTCCTCCTCCTCCTCGTGTCTGAACCCTGGGTCATGCATCAATCAGACGACTGGGAGAAGGAGATAAATATTTCTTTCAGCTCTGTCACATAGAAGCTTCCTGAATGGCTTCCGACTCTTGCGAGTGGAAGCTGGTTTTTGGCTCGGAGCCCTTCCGTCACTATAATTAAGATTTTTATAGTTGTAGTAGTCTAATCTGTACAGTCTTAACCGTGTGGACAGTGTGAGTTTTAGTTTAATCAGTTGGATTTTCTCTGATACACACACACATAGTGATCCATGTGAGTACACACACACTCACACAGACACACACACACTCTGCATGTATCAGCCTCTGGGTTCGGCCAGGCAGGAACATTGTCAGATCCATGCATCATTGGTAAGAAAATCTCTCTGCCTCCCCCCACCTTCCACACCACCACCTCCGCCCCTCTGAGGCAGACCTGAAAAGATCCTTTTGTCCCTCATCACCCGCCTAGCCCCCACCCCGCCTCACCCGTCTCCCCCCTTCTTCTGTGACACACACCCCCCTCATACAGCCTGTGGTTATGGATACCTGGGACCGTCTCACACCCGGCTCCCATGTGCAGTAGAGCTACCTGCGGGCAGCCGACCGTTGCAGAGGCAACTCAACCAAGAGCTCCTCAGCTTTGGATTTTGTCCTCAAAAACGAGATGTGCGCTGCGTCTGATGCCAGAGAAAACATTAACCCAGCTGAGGCGGACGGCGCAGGCTCATGCGGGCTACTCTCCATGTTTATTTGCACACGTCAGGGCCCTTCCTGCTGTTGATTTAGAGCCACTGCCACTTATGCCTGTGACAAATGAAATACCCTTTTGATGACTCGGACTCTGTTTGCCGTCAGCAGCTGCTGTTACTGGCACCGGCCTGCTTTAAGGCTGACGTTACCTCCAGCTTTTGTCATCTAGTCTATATAGGCCGGGAAACACGCCTTCCACTTGCACTTGTTGCACGGCTGATGGGAGGAAAGAAGAAAAAAAAAAAACACAGTGCAGCAGATAGATTTATGAATGCAGACTGGGTCCCTCCTGATTCGGAAGCAAGGGATTGGAGCGTGATTAAAAGCACTGTCAGAGTTTCCGTGTCGGATTGATTTTAGTCTCTTGCACATCCTGAAGGTGACTCCGGTAGCCTCTCCACTGTCATGTGGCACAGAGCCTGTTTAATCCTTGCTGTGTCTGTACTCTGCTGGACATGTTGTCATTAGATTAACAGGTATGAGGAGTCTCTTTGGTGGCTTTGTGATCACCTGTTTGCTAATTTGTGAATATTTAGCCTCACTGTGTGCCAAGAGTGAAGGGCACGTGCTGTGGTCAGAGTTATACATGATGTTGGAGGACCTCTGCTCTCTGCTGACCTCTGCTGAGGGGTTTATGGGCAGTTCAGTGGAAGACTTTTGGCTGAATCATAACTAACATGTATATTTTGAAATACCATCACATAGTCAAACCATTCTTACTATATATCCTTGTATTTTCAGTAAATCAAACTGTCCTGCGCTGCAATGAAAAATGCTCCATTGAAAACAGGCTTTGATGCTTTTAATTTAATTATTCAAAAATGCAAATGGACATATACTGTATTTTGTGACTAATTCATGCACAACAGCCTAAGAGTTATAAAAAAAATCACTTGTGATCATTATTTTATTTTACTTTTTTGTCCACTTTATAAATATCTCACATTTTCTACTGGGATTTTGTAATTACACTCTTCACATTTTTGATTTAAGTTAAAATGTTGCATGAATTCTCACCAGTAGTATAATAAACAGTGCATTTACAGAAGCAGCAGTTTAAATTCCTTGAAAAACATACTTTCTCAATCAGCTTTTTAGCAATAGGGCCAGTTTTCTGTCTGATAATTCAAGCTGTAACTTTAATTTTTGCACATTTAGTCAGAAATGTTTCAAGTAATTTGCTTTTGCTTTACTTTTCCATGTAATGCTGCTTTTCACCTCTATTCCACTACACTTCAGGGGGACATATTGCACTTTTTTCCTCCACTACATTTATCAAAACCTTTTTCATACAAATCCTGTGATCAGTTAATAAAATTATCATGGATTGAACAACCAAGCATTGCATAAAGGAGGTAATATTAGCTTCATTTTAGCCAGCTACAACGTTAAACCACTGCTCACATGTTGCATTAGTAATATAAGAATACACATCAGGGGCCGTTCTACACGAAGAGTCGTTTATACTGCTTCTACTTTAATTTTTGTAGCTATATTTACTGAAAAATATCGCGTTGCTTCTTTAACTTAAGCAAAATGACCATAATGCTTCTTCTTCTTCTTGTTCTTGTTCTTCTTCTTCTTCACCACTGAGTCTCACGTATGACATTAAATATGCATAAAGGTTAATCACTGACCACATGGAAGGTCTGCTGAGGACAGGCAGACTGATCACTCATACACACAGACGTATGGAAAACTGTAGGTGATGTAGAAAGCACAGCAGTGGAGGTTTAGTGGAAATGATGAGACAGAAAATAGTGAGAGCAAGAGAGAGAAAAAAGAAAGAGAGAGAGAAAGTGAGGCCTCTGGGATGCAGAATCTACCTCAAGGTCCCTCCACTGAAGCTGGGCGCTGCAGCCCTGCAATCTTCGCAATCAGGCAGCAATGCAACCAGCGACTGTTTCAGATTATGCTCAGGAAATCCTCGGTGCTCTCTGCTCAAAACAATTTACCCTGACATGAGCCCAAAGAGAGCGTGGGGGGTGGGGGACAAGAGAGCTGTCCTCACCATAGTCCTGCTCTCAGGCCACCATATATACACCATAGTCTGTCCCACCAATATACACAATTATTATTATTATTATTATTATTATTATTATTATTATTATTATTATTATTATTATTATTATTATCATTAATGGGTTCATTAGAATGGAAGTGTTTTTTCAATGAAGGCTGCTACCTTATTATTAAATTGTTATGTCAATTGTTTTCTTTTCTTTTGTTTTCTTCCTCTTTTTTTGTTTGTTTGTTAATCTATATAAATGTCATCAAGCCAGTCAACTTTAACCTCTTTTCTTTTTTTGTCCATATGGGATGTTTGCCCATATTTTCTCAGAAAATCCAGAGCTGGTAAAGGTTGAGTGGTGGCTCTTTCCCATGGCCCATAACCGACAGAACAAACTCTCGGAGAGAGCAAAGAAAACACGGCAACAAAAAGCCAATGATCCGCAGCAGTCGGGCTAAAAAATGACGAAAAAAAAAAATCTTCTCTCCTTTTGAGCCAAACATGTATTATGGAACAGAGAAGGTTTTCAAAGCTGCTCCGTGTGTACACAACAGCCTCCTGACAGACAGCTGCTCATGTTGACTCACATTTGTATAATTAAATTTCCCTTTATGACTCTTGGTTTATTGTTAAAAACCAAAGAACCCGTAGAGCAGGATTGATTGGTCTGCAAAATGACGAATCAGATTTTCTGATAGTGATTCATATTCCACCAACGTAGATTTGAGACTTTTGAGCATTAAAAATGTATTTTCTACTTTTTAAACAAACGTTTTTCCATCACAAAAAAATGGTTTAATTGCTAATAAATTCATTAGATTTGCACCAGTTTTAGGGGAAGAATCTAGAACGTATTAATATCTATTTTTTCCTCTAAATGCACAAATAACACAGAGACAAAAGTATTACTTTAGTTTTATTGGAAACTAATTACCATGACTCTAATGAAAACGTTACCTCTTAGTTTCCATCGCAGGAGGTTGCTATAATTCTTTTGTTATCTTAACAAAATATCATAAATTAAGCACATGGGCAGTCCAGTTAAGTGTTTCGTTGAGTTAAGAGTTTCAGAAAGGTCCTGTTTGTGTTTTCATGTGCAGGAGAATCCGAGAAAAAAGCCTCCTGTCAGAGGGGATATATAGGTTTAAGCGCATTAAGGAATTTTGTTCTAACCAAATTTAACGACAGACAAGTCAGTCTATATTATAAGGTAGGCTACTATAGTGTTATTTCATACATGTATTCAATCTGATACACTTATCAGTCTTATTCGTTTTCTTTTTCTTCTTCTTCTGGTGTTTTGTAAAATAGAATAAATCTGGCAGCCTCTTTAAGAGCCCAAATCCACAAGACTGGAGGTTAGAGGTCCCAACAAGGAGTCCTGCAGTTGGTGTGGGTGTCCGTGCATGCCGTGCACCGGCTGTGGGGCCCCCAGCCCGGACATGGGGTAAGCGGAGGCCCCGGGGTGGCTCATGTTGCCCTGAAGCAAAAGCGCTGAGTTCTGGTCGGGGCTCTGAGGTGGAGAAAACTCGTCCTCCGAGCTGGACATGAGAGACTTTCCTCCGTCCAGAGGGGACAGCTGGTTCTGTTTGTTGCCGCCTGCGTTGCTGTTTTCACTGTTCTCTCTGGGAATGACAACAAAGGAGGGAAATTAGAGATAATACTCTCAGATCAGGGGAAAACATTACAGCAGTGAGGTAGGCTTGAAAAGGGAACATTTAGGAGTTTAGTAAAATGCGTAAAAATTGTGTACAAGCCAATAAAATGCGTAAATATTGCGAACAAGCCAACAGTAATTATTTTCCAACAGCCCAATGCAGCACAGGCCTTGATAAAAACAACAAAACAGAAATATTTTACCTGCTCTTCTTCTCTTGATCACGTTTTATGCTTAATTTAACTTTATTTCGGTTTATTATTTGCTGGTAATGCTGCTAAACTCGTGCGTTTTTATTCCGGTGTAACCTAACTTAACCTTTAACACGCGTCTCAAACCGTTCTCCAAAAAAATTTGTCCTCATTATTTTTTCACCCATAACTGTCTAAAAGCCTGTCGTATTATTTCCATTTTCGATTCTCTATGTTTTAGATTTCACGCGGTTTAGGCCACATTCAAGTTGGGACAAGTCAGATCTCTGTGAGGAGTCCATCGTTTGACAACAACACGCTGCTATTTCCCCATCAGGACATGTCTGATTTGGAAACTTAAAATTACTTTAACATACAAACTTCTATTATAAATTCATACAATATTAGTATTATTTTTAGTCACTTTGCTGTTTCTCTCTTCCATGTTTACTGTCAAAACTTCGTGTCTTTGATTCACATTTTCCTTCTCATATTTCTTGTAGCCACAGTTTGAAAATATTTCTTCTTTGTCAAACCTCAATTTTCTCTTGAAACATGTACAAGAAAATCATGTTTTTTTATTTTATATTTACAAGCAGCACTGTGACAGTTGGACGTACCTCTCCTTCGCCTCTGCGGCTCTGTCCCTCTGCCGTCTGTTTTTGAACCAGTTGCTGACCTGCGTCGTGGTCAGTCCTGTGGCCTCGGCCAGCTCCCTCTTTTCCCGCGGGGACGGGTAAGGGTTGTGCGTGTACCACTCTCTCAGCACTCCCCTGGACTTCTCCTTAAAGCAGTAGCTGGTCTCCTCGCCGTCCCATATCGTGCGGGGCAGCGGGAATTTCCTCCGCACCCGGTACTTCCCTACAGCTCCGAGCGGCCGGCCGCGCAGCTTCTCCGCCTCCACGTAGTGCGCCTTCAGCCAGAGCTGCTGCAGCTTGGGGTGGTTGTGCGGCGAGAACTGGTGGCTCTCCAGGATCTTATAAAGCTCTCTGAAGTTCCCCCGGTGGAAGGCCACCACCGCCTTGGCTTTGAGGACGCTCTCGTTCTTATGGAGGTGATCGCAGGCGGGCAGAGACCACAGGAAGCGGCCGAGCCTCTCCAGGTTTCCTCCCTGCTGCAGCACCTCGCAAACGCACGCCACTTGCTCCTGCGTAAAGCCGAAGGACGGTAATATAGACATGATGTCCGAGCTCGCTCCTCCGCCCGAAACGTTGGTATCCAAAGCGATGTCTGTCGTTTAGTGTGTTTACAGTTGCTCAATAGTGTCTTGCCGCAGTGCAATCCAGCGCAATCGCTCCGCGCAGCACAGGCCTATAGGCTATCCACTCCACTCCAGCCCCTGATGCGCGCAGCAGATTGGGATGTTGATTGTTGGGACAATTTGTTCCTGTTGGAGATATGTCAGGCTTAAAGGGAGCCTGTGCGTTTCGGTGATTGGCTCTCCCTCTGCCCTGCACCCTGTACAGCAGAGCAGGACTGAGTTTGCAGCTCCGTTTCCTCCCCAGAGGCAGTGCGTCAGGGGCTGAAATAGGAGCGCTCCCACCTCCCGCCCCCACAGTCCCTCTCCCGCTTCAGCTGAGGGAGCAGAGCAGCACCTAAACACTAATCAATTATTACAGACCTCTTAAAAAAAGCCGTATTAACATGGTCTGAATATACATCTTCTTTAAACGGAGAGTATATAGACTTTCCACGTGGGGACAAACCGCGCTGCGCCTCTCCACATGTTATCAGTAATCACAGTCAGTGGAGGGTGAAGCCACAAAAACACAGAGCTTTTAATCTGCAAAGAGAGAGTTTATACAGGTTTGAATAGTGAGACATCTAAAGACAGACACTCAAAATAGGCAACACAGGAAGCACAAATAAACTAAAGAATATTTTTTGATTAAAATTATACTTACAAAAGGAAAACCTTAATTGATTTCTGCGCTGTTCCACCTTTTATCCACCATCACTACATGTTGTGGTGAACGCCCACCCCTATAATTACATGCAGATTGAGCATTCTGTTGTGTCCCCCGCCTTTGATGGTCTATTAATTACCGAAGGTGTTTATTTTATGAGGTGATATAAGTTAATAAGTTCCTATGATAGTTGGGTCCATTACGCGCCATTACGCACTTCTTTTATATGAGGAACCTACACTACCTGCCAAACGTGTTATGGGCCATATAGA
>OMNN01001068.1:0-18196 GCA_900302755.1 Chromis chromis | reverse complement strand
ACCTGCCACAACCCAGAACACAACCCCAACCCCCAAAACACCCCCTCCCAGACCTCCCTCCCCTGCTGTTCAACACACACAATCACTCCCTGCAGCGGCTCCAGGAACTACAGCCATGGACAACCCAGGGGACCAGCCTCCGGTGTACACGCCACAGCCCACAAATGGGCACCGCAGCCTGGCTTATGGTCCCAATGGAGGCAGCCTCGGGTCAGGAACACAGGCTGGAGCGGCAGGTGGAGGAGATGGACTGGAGCTGCTTTCCATCCCTTCAGGGGTGCAGCTGTTTTTTGTTGCACCAAATGGACAGGTCAGCTCGCTGTCTTCTCCAGGCTACCTTCGCATCATCGCATTTGACAGTCAGCAAGGGAATTCCACTGATGGGAGATCCTCAGCATTTTTACATGTAAGTATATGTAATATTAAATGTCTTGTGTGAGTGTTGAGATAATATGAGATAGAATAAGATAGAACTTTATTAAATCCCAAAGGAAATCTGTGTGTTCTATTTCTCAGAAAACAAAATTACATAGCATAATGTTAGCAATGTTAGAAAAGTATTTCCTTGGGTGTGTGTCTTAGAGGTAAGTAGGTGTGTCCCCAGGGGAAAGCCCTTCATCACTATCAGACAAGTTGCATAACTAGCGATGAGTCACTGTGTTTGTTCGTAGATTGAGGACTATTCCCTAAGATGTGCTCTACTTATGACAATAATGTTGTCTTTGTGGTGTATCTTCATAAATGCTTTGTCCACATGAGTTGTAAGTTTGCACATGTAAAAAATGTCGAAACTGAATGCTAAACGAGGGATTTGTGAACTGGTTAAGAATGTTACAACTTGGGCTGCAAATAAATCTTATTTTTTGATTAGCTGTCCCTATATCCTTAAAGAGTTAAAAAAAACACACAAAAAAAACATTCCTATTACAATTTCCTGGACGGCAATGTCTCCAAATGTTGATCAGAAGAGAAAAATTACACTTTTTGATTTTTTCATCAGCATACAATGGTAGGGAAAGAAAGAATGCATAAATCATCACATTTAAGAAGCTGGAAATTGTGGATTTGTGGCATTTTTTGCTTAAAAAATGACTTAAACAATTAAATGATTATCAAAATAGTTGCAAATTAAGTTATAGTCAGTCAGCTAATTGATTAACTGACTAATTGTTTCCCCTTCCGTTACAATGTTTTCATTACACTCCAACTGTTGACGATAGGACTAGTTGACGTGATGTTAAAAGTGTTTAGAATACATTTGTGTGTTGTTTGAGATTCACATTAATGACAATGAGCTGCCCAATTTGTTGTAGCAGTATTACTCTTCACTATGTCTATATTGTAGGAGATGTTTATCATTTGCTTAATCTCCATCTGTCTAACCCCGGCTTCATCCTATTCACATGCAGCCTTATGACCAGCATTTCTGTTTGATTATTTGTGTACCAAGGGAATATAAAATACAAATCCGTTCTAGCACCTCTACAAAGCGCGTATTATGCCTGTTTCCCACCAGACCAGGCTGGTGGGCTGCTCTCCTGTATTCTGGCCCTTCTTTGTTTCCAGCAAGACAATGGTCCCATTAACAGATGACTCTGCATTTCTGTTGTGCTGCTGGTCAGTGTCCTGCGCACTCACAGAGGTCATTCTGTCAGGCGGCATACCAGTGACACGGCGCAGCAGCAAGTCTGTATCTGCATTATGTCTGTGTGCATGACTGACATGCAAGTCCTGATGGGGTTAAAATCCTGCAATGTGTCTTTGAGAGAGGTCAAAAGGAACAGGGGACACTACGCTTGCTCGAGCATTTTGTGCCATAAAAGAGAAACAGACCGACCGAACCTTTGGGACTCAATACAAACCACCTCTTACAATGAAGTTCTTGCATTATATAGCTCTGGATATGGGATGATTTTCACCTCACACATCATGATTTGCCCCTTAAAGAAACAAAGACTCAACAAAAGAAATGTTATTTCCTACATTTTCTCCAATTTCAAAGATCTGATGTTATTGCTAAGTGTTGGTTATTACAACCTCTTTATAAATCATGATGACCTCTGACCTGGAGGACTTTATAATTCCCGTTCTTTGTGTTTTAAAGGTGTGTGACTGCCTGTACCCGCTGACAGCAGACACTCCAGTGCTGCTGGCCAACTCTGGGATCTTCATGTTCCCTGACACCTTGGCAGAGACTCCAGGGTCCTTTGTGGGTTTAGTGCTGTCCTCTGAACTGCCTGCTGCTGACCGACAGGTGTTTCAAGATGTCCTATCGCAGCTTACTGAACTCAGGATCCAGGTGAGTCTTTGCCTTCAGTCTGAAACAGGGTGAGTATGCATGTGGGTGGAGCAAATGTGTTGGTACAATGTGTTTAGGGTGTTTCTCTGTGGTTGGAGAGAAAAGGACAGTGTAGGGTGGGGTGGTTAAACATAAACAATAGTTAGTGATGGTAAGTGATACACCTTGTAGAATCCTGTTTTTATAGTGTAAAACAGTTTATTTTGCTTAAAAAATGTTCCACATAACTGCCCATTTGCTTTGTAAGGGGCAGGTGAAGCTGTATGAAGCTTTAAGGCCTTTTTTCTATTGTGCCAAAGAATGATGCAAAACTTTGGCACTTAAAACAAAGTAAGTACAAGTGCATTGTAAAAAAACAAAACAAAACAAGAAAGTAAAAATACGGCTCAGAGGCTCAGGCTAGAAAAATATGTAAAAACTCTGAAAATGATAGAAAATATCTGTAGAATAATATCTTTAGCTTATTTAAATACAGTAAAACTGATTCATTCTAAGTCACACATTGTATAAGATGAAGTTTGGATTTGTAAAAATATAGACATTATTATGTAGACATTATGTACAGTTTTGACCTGTTTTTATTTTACAGTCAACATGTAAATGAATACTTTTACTTAATTTTTTTTTTTACATTTGTAATATGGCAAAATAGAAAATCTGTAATAAAACAGTTAAAAGTTATTTGCTATTTTTCAATCCTTAAAATGATTATATTTTTTGCGGATTTCAATACATTAAAAATGATGTAAGTTTACTATCAAATATCGTAAAAGAATGATTTCCAATTTATAAAAATACAGATTTCTGATGTGGACATTATTTACAGTTTTGACCTGTTGTTTTATGGTTCACATGTAAATTATTACTTTTTTTTGGGTGTTACTAAATTTTATCTGTAATTAAACAAAACAGGGGAAATCTGTAAATAACAATAAATTACAGACAAAACTTGTTAAAAAATATTTTTTTTACAGAAACACGTGGGAACTTGCAAAAACATAGTTCGTAAATGCTACATGTCGCAGCATGTTGTGAATATTACAGTAAAATAATTAGTTAATGCAATGTCTATATAGCCTATATATAAAGTATGCTTGATGGCACAAAATATGAATATACATTATTGTGTAGGCAAAGTGAGCACCGTAGACTTTTGGATAACTTCATGGTTCATATCTACGTATATAAAATTTCTTACCACAATGTGATGTGGGTGTAGGTGTCATGTTCACATGCTCAGAATTATGTGTCTCATGTACACCTCTGTATTCCTCAGTTATTCTCCCCTCCTTGGCTTCAAAACTTTCAAAACTATCTAACGGAATTGAGCACTTTCTGAAGCACTGTTTACATTTGAAGCTATGTGTTATTCTTAATTTGACACTGTTAAGATTCACTGTCTTAAAACAGTGCAAGTCTCAGGAGTAAAACAAAATTTGGAGCTTTAGTGTCATTCTATTTCTAACTCTGCCTTGGTTTCTAAACACAAATATCTATTGTGCTATTATGCTGAGAATGAAAACTCATTTTGTGATTTGGTCAAGCTGTTACACTAGATACAGCAGTGCTTTTAGACACGGCTCACATTTTTGTATTCATGCTTAACAGGAAGAAAAACCAGTTGCCAAGTTGTGGCTAACTGTACAAGTCAACTGTAACCTGTTTGGGCATACACACACTTTAGAAACTCTGCTATGTGTTGTCTCATAATGACTGATGGCAGGGTCCAGATGGGACGGGGTCAGAAGTCATCAATTTAAGTGCAAAAGTCCCGCTCAGTCCCCTTGAGGAGAAATCAGGATTGACAGTACCAACAGGCGAGAAGGACAAACCACTACTTCCTGGATGGAGTGAGAAGATGGCCCAAGGAATTGCATCAGGTGAGTTTGAAAGAAAGAAAATATTACTGCACAGTGTTGCACAAACACTTTATGTACAGCAGATGTCCCCCTCACTACAACATCAGCCACCAGTGGGTGTTGTTTACCACTGCAGCAGTCTCTCCTGAACAGGATTCAGTGCTGTTGTTCAACCACCTGTTCACATGTCTCTAATAGACATTTTGAGACCACAGCACACAATAACATTGCTGATGTGCTTTTACCACCCAAAATATATCTCTGTAGGAAGTACATGGTTGAGTCAGTCATTTGCAAAAGGAGCAGAGGCCACTGGCAAAGTCATCCAAAAAGGAGCAGCAAAGATTCGGGACCACATTACACCTGAGGACACTCCTTCAGAGGTCAGCCCGAATGTCAGCAGAGGTCTGCAGGTGGCCAAACAGGCCACTGGGGGTGCTGTTCGAGTCAGCAGGTTTTTGGGTAAGGACCAACAGAGGAAAGAAATCGGAGCATTTTGTTTTGACTTCATCCGAGATTTGAAATCCTTAACCAAAATAATGACAGAAATATAAACGGCTTTTGGGTGACTGTAGTAAAACTTTTCAGTGGGTCTAAAGAAAAAAATAGTTAATTTTTCTTTTTTAATTTATTTTTATGTATTTTTATTTTCCTGTTCTGTAACTTTGTGTATTTATAGTGAATGGAGTGAGTACGGTGGCAGCACAGGTGGCAGATAAAGTGGTGCCCCATGTGAAGAAACAGGGTGCTAAGCTGGTCCCAGAGTCTTTGAAGAAGCGTGAAGATGGCCGCCCGTCCAACGTGGATGGAGCCAAGTTTGTAGCAGCCAGCGGTGTACATGGTATGTACAAAACTTCAGTATTATCACATAGATCCTTGTGCATTGTCTGTCACAGTACCATCGCTAACTAAATCTAAATCTGTCTATCACTAAATCTATATCTAATATGAAATGTTGAAATGTTTGATTCCAGGTCTTTTTAGAGAACTCAACATTGTATTTTTCTATTTCCAAACTAGGTTTCACTGCTGTTTGGTCGAGTCTGGAGACAGGAGCGAAGCTTGTTTGCAAAAGTGTTGCAACAGAGACTGTCACAACAGTGAAGTACAAGTAAGTTCAGATATTTCCAGTTTCTGCATCTATATTTAATTGATAGTATCATGAATAGATTATCACATATCTTGTTTTCACCCTTTTTCTGAATCTGTTCGGTCACTTTAAACAACGGTTGAGGGCTGGATCAGAAACCAGCCTAATACTTGCCTACTGTGGTCCTTTCTTCTTGGTATGTTGGTGCACTGACCTGCTTTTCCAACTGTTTCTTTTCAGATTTAGGGGCTTAGAGAATCTTTTAAACATGTCCCGCAACATATGACTGCACGGGGGAGTAAAGGCAAAGGCTTGTGAACTAACATTGCTGCTCATGCTCACTAACCCAAACAAAGTCAGAAAATAACACTCAGTAAGACAAACCTAATGCAGCAACAAACATGCAAGTGTCTTCATAAAGCAGACGTGTTTATTCATGTATGTCACACACATAATGTATTTTGCATTCTTTTTTTGACTCTGACCTTGTCTACACAGGCTACATAGTGGCTCATGTTTAACCTGTGCTATACATTCAGTAATGCACCTTGAAGTGTATTTGTACAATTGTGAATTGGGCTCTGAGTAATTTGAAAACAATAGTGACCTACACTCAATAAATACTGTGCCTGAACGCCTCCTGTGTAGACACTAGACACGTGAATTGCCTGAGTTGCTGCTGTGCTAACATGTTGCTTGAGCTACGGCTTGTTTGTGAAACTGTGAGCTTGTGGTATGTCTTTCTGGGTATGTCCAACTGCAGCTGAATGTGAGCCGGTGTTGGGTGGGGATTCTCTTGCTGTTCCAACTCTTTGTAGACCGTTTTCCTAGCTTGTTACTAATAAACTGCTACAAAGTGAGATATGACTGTGTTTTTTTGAATGACAGCAGTAGCCTTCAAACATACTTGGTCTAGTCTTTCGGTTTTATACACATCCTCATTTCTTTTCTTCCACCACACCACTTTTCCCTGACTCCACCATGTTATTCATGGTGAAGGTACGGTGACGATGCCGGCCAAGCCACAGACACCGCTCTCAAGTCAGTTGGCAATGTTGGAGTGACTGCATTCAACATTGACAATTTGGGCATCAAAGCCATCATGAAGACTTTTGGCAAGAAGACAGCTAAGGCTATGGTCAAAAGTCCAGATGGGCAGCCGGCAGAAGCTGAGGGCAAGGAGGAGCAGAAACAAGAGCAACAGGCAAAAACTGAGCAAAACGATGCGCAGAAACAAGAGCTTCAAACAGAGACTAAGAGGAAGGATGTGCAGAAAAAAGAAGAGGAAGAAAAGAAAAAATAGATTTCCACAAGATGCTAAATCTTTTCTTTGTTCTCTGTCAGCTTGGTGGCTCACCTGATTTATACAATGAAATGTGTTACTCATCGTGAAGTAGCTATTTTGTTGTATTACTTATGGATGCAAAAGTATTGGAATTAAACTCAGGCAATGTGCAATATTCCATCACAGGGTATTAACCCAGTTAGCTCTCTAGCTCAAGGTTGCCTTTATATTCTGTTTTATGGTAGGACTGTTTAAACTTTAGTACTGACATATTTTTGTTTTAGTGTTTTAGACTTGTCTCTATGTATTAGAATATGACAAAACATTCTAGTTATCGGTAAACTTGTTTAACTGCAGCTACAGACAGGTGACAAATTAAAGGAATTAATTATGGTGCTGTGCCACCGCATGCTGCTACAGCAACTTCACTGTGCCTTCGCATTGATTCCAAAAGTATCTGGAACTCTACTGGGGGGATGAACACCTCTCTTCCAAAACATATACAGTATCCCCATTTAGTGTTTTATTGATAGTGATGGAGAGCATTGTCCCACAAAATCACCCAGAGATGCTCTGTTGGGTCAGACCGACGTTCATACACACACTTACAAAAAACAACAACAACAAAAAAACAACACTTTGACAAAAGGGCACTTTGGGCATCAAGGGGCAAAGGGGCAGGTGCTCCAGCACCCTACGACCCCCCTCTCTGCACGTGCCCATTGCCCTCAGAAAACTTACTGAAATGGGGAAAAGGGCTGTTCCCATTAAGGTTCATGTGTGCCATCCCTCACTGTAGGGGTCAGGGGTTCAGGTTTTTCCATTGATTTGTCACCTATCTGTATATATGTTTGCATTGTCACATAATGTATCATAAAATGCCTAAATGTAATTTAAAGTAATATAAATCTCATATTTTAACCTATAATATATTTTACATGGGGTGTTTACAAAGGCGTTGTTGGAGAGGGATACGGAAATGTAGGCTATAAAATGCTGCTCTCTGGTGCACACACACATGCAAAGCTCTGTGTTGTTTATTTATTCTAATTTGAAACCCTGCAGGAGTGGCAATAAATCAACTGACATTTATACCATTAATGCTGAATTAGAAGCTCGGCGCAAAGAGGAAACTCATTTCCATGCGTAATGACGCACGAAATGAGCCTAATAAAATGTCTGTCTGCAGAAAATATCACTGTTCGTAAAGAAGATGCCATGTAAGCTTCTCATTACTGCGCTGTCAGGAGGTTTTATTTTCAAACCTTCCGCTAAAATCTCTGCCATGAGTTTTTTCGGCGCCACCCGGAGGAGCCGTAAACAGCGGTCTCCATGGAAACCCCGTGCAACAAACTTTTGCGCAGTTGATGTAAAGTTTTGCAGAAACATGACTAAAGACTGCGACTACAGCAAGTACGATCTGGCGCGGCTGCAGGCAGAATTTGACCAAGAAAGGGAGATGAAGTAAGTTTTTTTGTTTAAGTAATTTGTTTCTCAAGATTGAATGTTTGCTGCAAAAATAGCATCTTGATTCTCCTGTTGGTTGTAGAGAAATGCTTGAAGAGTCGGTGTCTGATCTACGGAGCACAATGTGTGAACTGCAAGAAAGGCTGCACAGTGTTGATGGGGAAGGTGAGTAAAAATGAAGTATTTTTATAGTATATTTTATAATGTATTTATATACACTCAGTTGCCAATTTGCTACACTGGACTAATACTAGTACAGTAATAATAGAGTACTAATACAACAGTCCTGCACTAAACATTATGAAGATTATATTTTTCTTCTTTTATTTAGAGAACTGTAGATCCACCTGTGTGTTTATTTTGGAGGCTGCAGTTTGTGGTACAGTTGAATTGCATTGCCAAGTGTTTCGATTTTTTTGGCCACCCCACCCTCCTGATGACCCAGGGCCAATGATGCCCCTTCTTATACTGTACGTTAGATAGCCTCCCTCTGTCAGCTATTCACTTGTTGTATCAAATGGCATGGACACTTGACACCCATAGTGGGCACTTTGTCTCATGTGTACAAAGAACTAATTTGAATAGACAATTAATTTCCAGAACAACGGCAGGTAGCAATCAACCTCGCTACCCTTCTCACTCATGGTGCTGACAACATTCATAACCCTGAACTCCCATAGTGCATTGCAGCACGACAGTTCAGTCCTGTGATTGGCTCTGTGATCGCTACAGTACGCTTGCAAAAGAAGTGGAATAGCATTGTTTTGTAGTAATAATAATTGGCCATTGCTTTACATTGAATCAATGTGAGCTTTTCCGTTTTAAGAGTTAAGAGGTGGTAGCAAGTATGGGACTGTTGTGCTGCAATGCATTATGGGAGTTCAGGGTTATTAATGTTGTCAGCACCATGAGTGTGGAGTGTGACGAAAGTCTTGGTCATTTATTGTGAAGGTCAGGTAAAACTGTAATGTAAAACTGCACTGGCAGACAAGAATGTATTTTATCATTTCATGAACTTTGCCAGAGTGTGACCATTTCTCTCTCAGCCAGTACAGAGACGCTGCTACACCCTGTAGGATTGACTATTGTAATGCTCTCCTATTAGTTCTCTGCAAGAAGAATATATCTCAACTTCATCTGCTTCAAAACTCAGCTCGTGTTGTTGACTAAGAGGAAGAGCACACATTACACCAATTTTAAAGTCTCTGCACTGCCTACCTGTCTGCTTCGGAATTGATTTTAAGATCCTTTTATTGGTTTATAAAGCTCTTAATGGTCTTGGTCATGCCTATTTATCGGATTTGCTTTTATCCTATGAACCCTCTAGAACCTTCAGGTCTACTGGTAGTGGCCTTTTACTTAAACCAAAGGTCAGAACATAAACCCACAGAGAGGCAGTCTTCTGTTATTATGATCAATGTCTCTGGATCAGCCTTCCTGAAGACCTGAGGACAGCAGTATTTTTAGTCTGTTTTTTTTGGTCTAATTTTATTTATTTAGCTAATTTATTATTATTATTATTATGTTTTGGTTTATTTATAGATTTCTCTTTTTTCTTTTGTCTTATCCTGCCTCTGTTGTTTGTCCTGTAAAGCATTTTGTGTTACATTTCTTTTACATGAGAAGTGCTATATAAATGAAGTCTGATTGATTTATTGTTTGAAATTAGCGAGACTAGGCTAAATAACAGGAACACCTTTGCATATATTTCATACGAGTTAAAAGCACCACAAACTACATAACCCAAAATTGCCATATTGTTGAGTTGCCACCTCCCTTTAACTGCTTCAACATAAATGCAGCAATGACAAAGGGGGATTTATTGCAGGGCTGTTGTATTAGACTACATTAGTTTTTTGTTTTTTTGTTGGGTGTACCTGATATACAACTTACTGAGTGTAAATGTCACCTCGAAACAGAGCCAAGATATATCCAACAAAGCCTTAGCTTAGCTTTGCTGACACCTGTCATCCCAGACACTCTTCTGTGCTATCTGTAATGTGTTCTGCCCCAAATGGGACTCTAATGTGACAGTTATCTCTTTATACTCTGATGTATCAGGAAATGAGTGGAAGACAAGGTATGAGACCCAGGTAGAGCTTAACGGACAGCTGGAAAGACAGATCTCACTTATTCATGAGAGACTGGAGGACATACGAGGAAACCCGATGGGTGAGTTCCTAAAGTAGTTTATTCTGGAAGGGCATTTGTTTGGTTTTATTTGAATCTGTCGGCTCACATCCCTCAGAGTATTGTATAGCTGACTTTCTCCCCATCGAGAATAGTGTCACTGCAAAACATCAAGCAAGCTCAACATCTGAGGTACATGATGCAACTACAGGCGGATGTTTGCTGACTTTAAGTAACACAAAAAATAGTTTAATACGCGCCTCTGTCTCATCTCTACAAGATTATTGAGAACAGGCTGCTGTCATACAGAACTATGAATGTGTGGTCCATTTGAAAGATATCATATAAAAATGTGTCATTACATTTGAACAGATACTCCTATTCCTCCAGTATGTGATGTTAGATCTTTCTATCATCCCATTCCATATATTTACCCATTTCAAGCAAGTTTGTATGTTAGTCCATGCACACATAATGCTTACATGCTCTTGTTTTTTACAGATCGACTCGCCTCTATCCGATCTTATGATGACATGCCAGTAGTGAGTGCAAACATGTTCATTTTCTATTTAGTTTTTTCTTGTTCTTTTTGCTTTTTTTCATTTAACAAAGAAATGGTCCACAAAGAGCTGGGAATGTATATAAGACATAAGCACATACCAGCAGAGAGAGCCAGAGATACAGGATGAGCAGAGAGTGCAGACAGGACGGAGAGGATTGTAACGCCAGCTGCTCTCCAGCCTCCCGTTGATGCCGGCAGAATAAACCAGAGTTTAATCACAGCACTGTAATCACGGGATTACAAACCATAGGAGAGAAATGCACGCTAATTACAATGCTTAAACACACATAAATGCACACACATACCACACACTGAAAGGTTGCACAATACAGTCTCAATATGCATGTGTCTGTGTGCCTCAGGGCAGAGCTAACAGATGCTCATTAGTGTATCCGAGCAGTGATTGCAAGATTGTGGACTGAAGAGATGTAGACAAACTGTGAGCGTGACAGTTAAGATAGACTGAGTGTGTGAGAGGAATATAAATTATCATTATCTGATAAATGTTAGAACCTCTGTGCTCTGTGGAAATGAGTAACACAAGAGCGTGTTACAGGGTTTGCAGCTTCAAAGAACGAAGCTAGAACATTCCTCCGATACATTCTCTACCATCAGTGCTCTTACAGAACCTGAATACAACGACTGATACTATAATGAGATACAATTTTAGCATGATTAATGATTAGAATTGTAGAAATATGCATCATATGATAAATAAATTAACACAATTAATGCACACATTCATGCACCATTCATGAATTACTCAAACAGTTGGCTCATCCAAAAGCATCAGACTGATTCTTAAAAACTGGCATTCATACATCTCACATGATATTCATTAATAGTGACTACAGGTGCATATTTCTGGGCACAGGAACAAGAACCAGACTGTTCCAAACCCAGCAAAACACCAGGTCTTAGTGCTCTGCTCAGTGCTATAAATCTAATGTGGCTTTACCATGTCTCTGCACTAATGCATTTATATGGTCACTGAATAATGTATGAGCCCAATCCATTTTTGTGCTCATGTTTTCTGCATTAACTATTATGTTATTGTTTGATCCTTGCACAGTTTAATTCAAATTGGTTTGTAATTAGTTTTCAGCTGCATGACAGCTATATACTGAAAATTGCTAATTAATGGAAACACTTTGTTGCAGGAAACGCTGAGGCAGCGTCTGAAGTTTCTGACTGAAGAGAAGTCTGACCTCCAGAGTCAGCTGATGGACTGTCATCTTCAGATTGAGCAGGAGGGAAAGGTGCGAGTCTCAACAACTGTTATCACTGACAGAAAACAGTGAGAGGGATTTTGTGTTAAGTGTTGTTGTGGATCACAATGTCTGTTTTTGAGTTTAATTATTTTGTAGACAAGCAGCTTTTGGTTTTTCCCTGTAATATTTCAGTTACAAATAACCATCATTAGCTGTGGATTGAAAAGGATTTGGCTGATTTTGTTTTGCGTTCTTTATTTTTTAACAACCACTGATTGACAAAATCAGCCCCTAACCTTTGTCCTGCACTGCTTTGACTTGGCGAGTATGTTCTCTGTTTAGCAACTTGGTTCTTTGTTTATTGTTCTGCTCAAGAAACAGTGAGATATTAGTTGAATAAAGGTTTAGCATGAAGCATGCTCAGCCAGTAATCCCTGCTGTAATCTGTCACTCATTAACATTGGAGTCTTCTGAAATACGCACATGCACAAGCATAGCAAACAAGCTTTATACCCATGAGCAGACAGATTATTGACAGCACTGTAGCTCATGATTGGAAAAATGTGACTATGTGGCTCTGTGTTTCTCTTTAAACATCAGGCATTTCATAAAACCAATGATGAGAGGCGAGCATACCTTTCAGAAATTGCTAAGGTAAGCCTTCCAAATGTTATTTCTCATATCTCCACACAAGGTAAGCAAGTAGCTCTTTAACCAAACCTATTGACTATTAATCTTTGAATATTAAATATATGCTAGGATTGAGTGTTACAAGAGGACGACTGACACTTTTACTGTCATGCACTACATACTGTGTGGAGAGCACACTGCTCTGCTCCCTGACTCTTCTTCTGCAGGCCTAGTTATGATTTCTCATTCATGCTCTTGTTATATAATAGGTGAAGCTCTGCTCAGTCACAAAAGTAAGTCAAGGACTTTCTGCCTCATGTTGCAACAAAACTGGATACTGCAGAACTGAAAATGAACTGATGCAAAGCTCAATTTCTCTGTGTCGACACGGTAGAGACAAATCTTTACATTTGACATGTGTGACTGGCTCATGTCTGCTGTGAACACAACAGCTGACAGACAGACCATGGACTATATGGAAAAATGGGAAAACCTTTGATAGCATCAAGCATAAGTTTCTTGAAAAGTGGTTTTGAAGCTCAGTCCGGTGGCTCCGGCAGTTGCCATCAGTCTTTGCCTGACTCCTCCTAAGCTAATCCAAAAATGCACCAAGACGTCGAGTGTGAGTGGAATGAGGCAGGCCATGCAAACATCTTTGGGCCACGGACTGTCCTGTAATAGAATGAACCTGTCACGCACAGTGGCTACACTCTTAATTATGCATAACTTTAAGCTATAGGACAATTTAAATGGGTGGGTTATCTAAAAATCCTCCCCCTGTACAGTTGTCATGAATGGGGAAATTACCTATAGAGACCAAAACATTTTTCGTGCCAGGTTGTAAAATATTATTTCTGCTGTAAAGTTGAGCATTTTAACATGGGGCTCATGAGAATGGACTCGCTTTTGGAGCCAGCCTCAGTGGCCATTTGAAGAACTGCAGTTTGTGAGATTTCCATATTGGCTTAATTTTACAACACTGGAAGTTGCTGCTCGAGCAGAGATCACCTTGTCACCAGTTCTCCCTCAGTTCTCTGGTTTTAGCATCTTTCAGCTTATTGTTTCATCTTCTTTTTAATATAATCTCATGGCTTTTATCAATGTTTGGTTCAGCGGTTAACTGTTAATGGTGAAAATGCTTTCAGAAGCCACTGTACACCACTTACAAAACACAGAGAGCTAACCAGAGCAGAGCAAACATTTTATGTCTGTAATTCTGTGAGAGGAATTTACTCGCTTTTGGAGACAGCTTCAAGTGGCCATTTAAAGAACTGCAGTTTTGGCACTTCACTGTTGGCTTCATATTTGAGCCCCAGAAGTGCTACTTGATATATCCATCTATTATCTATTCACCACTTTATCCTGGAGGCTGGAGCCTATCCCAGCTGACTTAGGGTGTCCATCACAGGACCACACATTGACAGACAACCAAGCACACTCACATTCACACCTACGGACAATTTAGAATCACCAATTAACCTCAGCATGTCTTTGGACTGTGGGAGGAAGCCTGAGCACCTGGTGAGAACCCACGCAGGCACAGCGTGCAACATGCAAACTCCACTACATCATCGTGCCGCCCCCACTTGATACAGAGAAGTGACAAATGAAACTAAACCACCACATGCCTCAACAGCTTTAGTGCACCTTGGCATTGATTCTAAAAGTTTTTGGAACTCTACCGGAGGGATGAACACCATTCTTCCAAAAGATATTTCCTCATTATTGTTTTGATGATGGTGGTAGAGTGCGATGTCCAACATGTCAGTCCAAAATCTCCCATAGATGTTCAATTGTGTTGAAATCTGGTGACTGTGAAAGCTACAGCATATGATTCCCATCATTTTCATACTTGTCAAACCATTAAAGCAAAACGCTCCCTAAAACATAACAGAGCCACCGGATCCCCTCACTGTAGGGGTCAAGGGTTCAGGTTTTCCTTTTTTCCCCCACATGTGTGAATATGTACATTTAGCTAAACACAATATTGATGTCTCTAGTAAGTGCACTTACTATAATGAATCATTATTTGTTCTCTTCTACAGCTGTCTTCTACCCATGAAGTCCAAAGAAGACAGTACTCCACTCAGCCACAGAGGGCGCCAGAGAGCAAACACACGAGGTCAGTGAGGCACAACACTTGGAGGTGATGGACAAAATAGCATGAACAACAAATTGCGGCTTTGAAAAATCAAAAAAGAAACAGTTCATTATAAGCCTAACATAAAAAACTAATATTTTCAATGTGTTTGACTTGTGATACCACCTTGTTTTTATTTGTTACTGGATTTATTGATAAGAAACTGATGCTGTAGGGTGCCTGAAATCAGTTTAGAGATCTCTTTGACTCACTAACTCCTTACATTACTATGTGATATATTCTCTGAGTAAGTATCATCTTAGAAATCCCATGTAAACTGATGTGTTACAGTTGCTGTACAAGCTCTTGATTGGTAACTGATACAGTAATAATGCTGGACAAAAAAATATGAATAAGAGATTAAATTGTGAGATGTATCTTCTTAGTCTATTATTGTTGTAAAAATGTTGATTTTCTGTATTATTTTAAGTCACTGAAGTAGAAATAGAAAACTGCACTTCTCTCTGTGTTATCTCTTGGTGCATAGAGGGAAGCGGACCAGCAGGAAGGCAGAGGCTGATTCTAAGAAAGGAAAAGAGGGAGAAGAAGACGGAGGAGGAGAACGTGTGAAAGGAGGAGGTGGTGGTGGAGCAACAACAGAGAGAAGAGAAGAGAAGAAATCCCAAAGGGAAAGCAGGTTACCCACCCTAAAGCACTATGTGAAGCACAATCCTTAACCCAAAACTGGTGTTACTGCTGTTTTTGAAAAGAGGTAGTGGTCCTCTCTGTTGGAATGATTAAACTGATTTGTCCTTAAGCTTCCTACGGCTGTAAAGCTGATTACATTGTATTGGAAATAATGCAGGTTGCGTGAAGGCTTTCTACTCATGTTAATTAATGGTAATTACAGTATTAAACTGATCTTGTAGTATAAAATGCTGCATTTATTTAGAAGTCTCAAATAATTATTATGTGCTATTAGGAGAAAATGTTTCAGAGGGAGGAATATTACAGGCTTTGAGTACAGTGTGGTCATACCTTAATGTGCCAGAAGCCTGCTGGGTCTGACATTTCTTGTGTCGCTGCAATTTTTTTATGAAAGCACCTCCTACGACTCGTATTACGTAAGCAGCACCACAACCACCAGTCTCTGTAGATGTAGTTCACCCGCACAGCAGTCACCCCCGTCCCACCCACTGACCGCCCTTATAAACGTGGGTGTAAGAAAACTGTATCCCTACAAGATGAAGTAGTGAACAGGAAAATTGCCAGCAGCAGCGTTTCATTTGTGTTAGTGAAGTGTGTAGGTTGGGTTCAGCTCTTGTCAGCCTCAAAACACTGAATTGCAACAATATCTCATCGGATAAGATATGATCTTATAGGCAAAACCAGCATGAATTCGTAATTTTGGCCTGTTATTTTAGCTCTATGTTATAAATAGAGCAGCTTGCTTGTTCAGTGATTGGTTTGTGAACACACTCGTCATTAATTTGCTCATGGATTGCAAATCTGGTTTTGAGACAACAAGGTTGCAGGCAAAGCACATTTCGTTAAGGGTGATTTATACATTACTTAATCTCTGACCTTATGTCCAAGACTGGCAAAGCACAGAATTGTACTGACAAGGGAACTGGCCTTTAACTTGAAGAGCAAAGAGCAAACCCCATGGTGTCAAGAAACATCAGACCGTCAGAAAATACATGAGCAATCTTGGGTTGATAGTACCTGATAGCAGTTAAAGGAGAAGTCCACCCTAAAATGTACTATTATTGTATACTCTACTACTTTTTAGTTTCCATGTGTTAATTGACGTCTTTTCCAAGCTGAACATCAAGCTCCATATTCAGATATTGTGGCTGTCTTGGACGCTTTCAAATTTTGTATCATCTCACAGTGACAGTTAGTTTATATTTATTTATTGGTCTATTCATTCAATAAACAAACTCCAAAAAGTATCTCCCGATGACTCCATCACTCTGAATCCTAATGCTCTAATTTCCACCTACAGGAGGGATCTGTTTATTTGCTGGTATTGACTTTCTGATATGGTTGGGCTACTTGGTGTGCAATCCTAAATGTGCAGCAACGACAGGCTGTTTGTCTTAGATTAATGACTTAATTTAAAGATAGTCGGTCCATATTGCCTTATGAATGAGTACATTTACACAGCGCCGCTCGTCTCTTCTTCTTCTTTCTGTTTCACATGCAAGCTCGTCTTAGCCCAACTCACTGCATACTGCCCATGAATCACACAGCCGCAGAGTAGCCACCAAGATGTCTTCTGCTGACAGGTGAAACACAATGACAGATCACTACAGTATCTGTCAGAACACAATGAATCACAGTGCTGCTGCTTTCCCGATGCTAATTCAGCTGAAGCTCCTCTGTCATCATTTGTAAGCTGCAAACAATATGTGCATAATGTTTGTGTATAAAAGACTCATTTGTGCACGTGTGGATTCCCATGCATGCATGTGAACCTGCGAGATGAGTCAAGTTTGTGCGTCCATGCCCATGTTCACACACCATACTGTGTTGTGTGAAGTTGTCGTAGCATCGAGAGGCAGTGATTAATGACGGGATGGTGGGAGTATCTTTGTCGTATCTGTCAACAGTCTGTGTGTGGGTTTTTTTTTTTTTGATTTCTCTCCTGGTATGCAATTTCATTTTTCAGCATTATTCCAGATGGGATTTGCTACATTATGAGTCATCAGCCCATCAATCCATCTGATTGAGCTCAAGCTGTGGGTTCATTACTATTCACTTCACAGAGATTGCATTAGCAGAAAAATGCTAAATTGTGCTTTTACTTTTGTTTTGTTTTTTTGGGTGTTTAAAACAATTGTTTGAGTGCCTGCCAGCACAGCACAGAGAGAAGGCATTTAAAAAAGCATTTTCTGTCCTTTTTTATGAGGGGTAGTGGATCATAAAACTGTCCGGTCCACATTAAATGTGCTCCAGATTGAATTTACAAATAAAATAAAATGTGCCCACAAAGACACCTTAATAGCCCTGGTCACACATGCCAAATTCTCAATCTCTTTATGTACAAGTCAGTTGAATCTCAGGAAACTGCCTAGTCATGCTTCAGGAGCAAAGATGGCCTCTATGAAGAATTGCACTTATTTCATTAGTGAGACTGTAATATTTCTAAGCCAGTATCGTTCTGATTTTATTTCAGCCAGTCGGTAATTTGTCAGTGGCACCGGTGACACAAAAGTGGATGGAAATAAACTGTTATATTTTAAATGCTTGAACGCTTTTCAATAGTAGCTGTAATATGTGATTCGGCCCAAAGCCATACAGAACTGCATTCAAGACTTACCTCACTTTCTATTGTAATGCTTTTTATGTTTATTCACAGCAATCAATCTTTCATCTTTGTTTCCTTTTGTCATTTGAATGTACATATACATTTACAAATGCCAGATCTGACTTGGTCCTGCTTTTAAGACCATGACTGTGTCCTGCCAGTGTCCTCCATCTTTAAAGACACTCTCCTCCGTGTGCGTCCTGTTTCCTCAGGATGAATTTAGGCAGGAACACCTTGTCAGCCCTCAGTTTGTGACGCACATTGGATCCC
>OMNN01001056.1:15189-27723 GCA_900302755.1 Chromis chromis | reverse complement strand
GGGTTTGAGGTGAGGGTACTGTATTGATCATAGTTTGTTCTCATCACGCTCACATTTCTCCGAACAACCTCTTTTGCAGTTGAACTCGTTCTTTTGTCTCCTCTTCCTCTTCTTCTTCTGTCTTCTGGGGTGAAAACAAAATGCTGAACAAAACTGATTCAGTTTCCCTGCCTTCCACATAATTGTTGGCACACACGCACTGTGGTTCCTCTGGGTCCTTATCCATAGGAGACAATATTTTGCACTCAAAGCCCTCTAAGCTACAATATATACCAGATCTGACTTCGCTATACATGCTATAAATGTGGGGATCCTCCTCTATTGGTACCAGCTGTGCGTGTGGTATCGGGAGACTGTCGCAGTTTTGCTCTGGTCGGACTGGAAAGACTTCCCCCCCTTTGCTCTCTTGCCTGGTTTCTGGGAAGCTGCGGTGTTCTAACTTGCATTGCTTTGCATGTTGACTCATGTCGTGTCTCTGGAAAACGCTGTGCTTGGTGTGAAGTGAACAGCTGTGCCTTACAGTATCATTGCATACCTGTCCTTTCTGTTTCCTCTCTTTCAGTGTGTTATTCTCTACTGGTAAGGGTAAGGCTAAGACAAAAAGCAGCTTTGTAGGATGTGATAATTACCTGCATTGTGAGAAGTTGTCCATCAAGCAGGGAGGTGATAATAGAAATCCCGAAGGAGCATGAACAGGCCTTACGTACCAAACAGGAATGTGAAGAAGTAACCTGCTGTCAGTAAATCACTGTGAAGCAGCTTGTGTAGAGTAACCGTGTTTGCATGTAGTACTGTTCCCTTTTTGGAAAGGCAAAAACAAAAGCACCAAAGTAATTTTCTATTTCTGCTTTTTCATTGATTGCTTAAATTAACAAACCACATTGCTGTCGTCCCAGTGGTCTTTCTGTTTATTCTCATCATTTGTTCGTATAATTTTATTGAGTGAGTGAGGTGATGCAATGCGTGGGTACATGATTTGAGCGCGTTCGGTTTCAGTTTGTCTGCACACATGATTTGAATCTGAGCATTTTCTGGCTGTTTTTGTATTTTTTTTACATTCAGGGGTTTGCAGATTACTCAGTGGCGGGTTAAAGGAAACGTAATGACTGATTTTGAAACACTCAGTTCTCAGCAGGACGTCTTTGTTCCTTTCTATCACTCTGCACGTTAGCTATTACATAATATGGAATACAAAGACATATAATTATGCATTTAAGTAATGTATTTTCTTTTCCCTCCTTGACAATATGATTGTTACATTTCCTTCCCCTGAAAGAATCCATCCTTGATATTTGGAGTTACACTAACCATCATTGCCAAAACATCTCCTGAATATTAAATGCCACACAGCACTCGGTGGTCTGTTTATACTCTCAGTAGTAATAAGCTGGCTGAGCTGCAAGCTCCAGGTGTTGTTCTATACTGTTTCATGGCAAATGTCCTGAATTTCTGTTAAGGATACATTCCCAAAGGGTGCCGTACGAGTCTTAAAAGCATGTTGCCAGTTCCCATAGTAACAGTGACAAGTTAAAGGGAGAACAGCCAGCCTCTCCTCCTAAAGCACAGCTCGTCTCCAGCATGGTTCCCCATCAAATTGCAGAACAGCTTACAAACTGCTATAGTACACATAGTATAGTTTAGGTGCTTTAGGATGCAAACAAACAGGAGCAGAGCCGCCCTGTCGCCCTTTGTGTGTCATGCAGGTGCAACATGGATACATTACGCTGGTACATACTTATGTGCTCTTTGCTGATGTTGTGAAATCCGAGCCTATTCCCATGTTAATGTGTGGCGTCAGCATTGACTCTTTCACCACCACACAGAGGCACTATAACAGATATATGCAAAAGAGATATTCCAGTTTAAAAGCCATTCCGGTCGAGTTTGCATCAGTTAGGTTGAATTAAAATGCTGTTCGAGGTGAGCTTCGGGGTGGGATACGCTAATATCCGGCAATTTTTTTTTTGAAGAGCTCCGTGCAGCCTTGACATTGGCTGTGCATAATGACCCAGTGGCAGAGGTATAAGAAGTATGCTGATGCTTCATTAACTTCAAAGAGCATCTTTGTGCCTCCCAACAGCTTCAGAGAGGCCTGACTGAGACGCGGCAGGTGAGAGAGCCCCGTTGCTGGCTGCCGTTCAAGGCTGCAGCACTGGGCCTGAGCGCTACTAGCTGAGGGTTTTCTGCAGAAAAAGGAAGGTGACCAAGTCAATAGCTTCGAAACATTTGTTCATCCAGAGCTGACAATATCTCGATTAATGAGAAACATGAAATAACTGCTTCCTTCGCTTGTTAAAAGTCACATTTTAATGGTGTTTGGATTTGGAGGCTCTAAGGAAAGTTGGGTGTTAGTAGAGTCAATAATTCAGGCATTGTAGCTGATCTTTTTAGACTGCAGTAAACCGTATCAGAGCGATGACAAATATGACAGATAAGCAATGTATCGGGTCGTCGTGCCACCATTGTACATAGTTTTGTCACCATCAAGGCCGAGATTTATTCAAATGCACTGCAACTAGTTGCATTATGCATGGATTTGGCGGTGGCGCTTTTTGTTTTCATTTTGAAGTTAATTTTTAGATTGACACAGCAATATACACCTGCCGGGCAGACAGCCCTGCTTCCAGTGTCAGGGAAGATAAAATGTCCATGACAACTTGTTTGTATCACAGAAAAGCTATTTTCTCACACTGGGATGCAACACTGATGGAGCACTTAAGGAAAGCGTATTTTAATCAAGCTCCTCAGTTTCCATGGACAGATTTGTGGGAGCTGCATAACTGTCACCTCGGCTAGATAGTGAGGGGCCACGAAGCACCTTGTTTCAATTAGTTTGGGAATAGTGTTTGCTGTGGTGATGGCATCGACTATGGTAAGTCGCATGGGCTAAAGCGGCTTTCTCCAAGGACATGTGTTCTGCAGATATGGTGTCACTTGTCAGAATCTAATGAACCACTCTCCTGTTTTAATCAATCCTCGCTCCCAGAAAAAGAGGCGGAAGAGGAAGTCTGGGGGAAAAAGAAGAGACGGAAGGGAGGGGATCTATGGCAAAGAGAGATGAGCTTCATGTAATGGCCCTCTTAGCAGATACCTCACTCATTTACATGCAGTTCAGAAATCGTCTGAGAGAAACTTGACAAGTCGTCAGATCTGATTAATCAGCTAATTACTAACAGGCATCAGAGGCCACGTTAAAAAATAGAGACAATTAAACGGCCGCGCGTTGAAAGTTATTTTTGAGCTTTTAACCATCTAATAGGAATGCCAGTCAAACAGTCAGTCCTGTAAAATATTGCAGCTGAGAGAAGCCACAGGAAGAGCTGTGCTGAATAATGTGGTTAAAACTCAACTTAACAGCAAAAATCAGCCTTTCATTAAGATAATCAGCTCCTCCGCCATCACAGCGTGTTTTTTGTGCTTGAAACAAATCAATGCTACCATCTTAAATTCCTTCCCAGCGCATTAAAAGGCGTGATGAATGGCCGTTTTGTCAGGATGGCCTTACAATTATGTCATTATCACCCCTGAGAAAGCACAAGTGTGGTTTTATTCTTGGCAGTACGCAGTAATGTGACACATGGGAAAATTTTTCCTTTCTGTGAAGCAGCGCATATACTACAGAATACATTTGTTTACCCACTTTAACCTTGACTCTCCCACAGAACAGCCTCCGTGAGATAGCGGCCGGCCTGAGTCAAAGACAATGCATAATTCCTGCCATATTAGCAGGATCAGCTGTGCAGGATGATATCAGATCAGCTAGGGGGTCAGCTAGTGTGTGAACCTTTTCGATGATTCCCCTTACGGCTCAGCGGCGCTAACTTTCATCCTCCTTTGTCAGAGCTGTGGCATCGAGCTGCTTTGGAGAGCAGAGGTGCAGTCAGCTTTGCTACAGGGGCTTTACCACTCAGGTTAAACTGGATGGAGTGAGAGCGTTCTCTTCAATTTAGCAAGAAACCGTGAGGATGGATCCTTCTGTAAGCACAGGCAACCAGTGCCGACATCTGTTCACGCTTGCCTGAACAAGCAATAGTTGGCTCCCATGTGGGGAAAATGAAGTTTAGAGAGAGCAGAGGCGGGGGAGAATTTTTTAATCACGTGGTGAAAATGAGGTGAATCGAATACTGACGGTCGGGTGGAATTATAAATAAATAAACATGTGACTGGAGGAGATGCTTCAGTGGGTCTGAATTTTTGGGAGTTTAGTTGAATAGGTAAAGTGGATTCCCGAAATGAGCTCCCAGGCAAACAGCATCTGGGAGCAGTGCAGAGGCAGAGGTGGAGGAGAGGCCAGGAGGCTGCTTACATGACTTTATGTAACAGCCTGTGTCAACTTCTGCTATTCGCTGGTTGTCATCCTCCGAGTCTCGCAGTTGGATGATGTGCGACGACGGTGAGACACAGTCATGGTGAGATGCTTAAAAACAGCACTTATGTGGACTTTTTTTTTTTTTTTTGCTGTTTGTTTACCAATCTCACTTTAATTTGATCGGCTCCGTGTAACCAATGGAAGCAAATGAGGCCATTCTCAAGAACATTAACTATATCTATATAATGATTCCTAATGCTTGCCACCAGGTTGGCAGGAAAGCAGCAGTTGGGTACTTGGCAGTGGCAGAGGGAGCTTTCTGAGCATAAACATAAATCACTGAGCAGAAGATGTTACTCTGAGCTGAAATTAGATGTTATAATTGCTCTAAAAACTCATTACCGCTTGAACTGAAAGAATTTTACTATTCTGGTATTATGGCTATAAAATTTCCAAAGTTACAATTAGACATTTATTTGGCATTCATCCTTTATTAGACAGGTAACGGGCTCATTAATCTACATTTTACAAGATATTTTTTTCTAAAACTAGCTTCCTGGTTTCCTCTGTTGTCCAAAGACATGAATAGATTGAAGATCCATCGAAATTAAAATTGTCTTACATCCTATTAAATTAAACGTCTGCTCACTTTGATAGCCTGTTGGTTTAAAATGATTGATTCCTCACTGTGTTGTTTTATACATACATCACATTAAACATGTTACAGTGCCATTTTATGGGATTTAACCCTCTGAACACCAAGCGTTTTCTGCTCCTGTCACATTTTTACTCACCATGGACTCATTTTTTATTCCAATATAAAGTCCTGCACTCTATGGAAACAACACAACCATGGCTAGGAGGAGAGACATCACTATATTTTTTGTCACTAACGGCTTCCTTTACAAAATCTGGTTAGAGCAAACTGTTGTTGCTGCTGTTAAAAAACTGGCTGTTTTTAAAATGAAACATGAGGAATAAAGTGAGCTTAGATTTGTAGCACAGATGAGTAGTTCAAGGACAGTCTGAAAAGTTCAAAAGCTGACGATTCTCTCTGCATTTACAGTTTCCGGCTCTGATAACTGGTGTAATTTTTGTGATTTTGTAAAAGCGGCTCTGCTGGGGTTCAGTGGGTTAAAAGGAGACTTTGTAACTGAAAGTTCATTGCAGCTGCCGGCACCAAAATTCATCCTGAACTGTTCCCAGCGACTTTCAAAGGAAGTGAATCCACACAAAGGTTTGAAACTTTCTCCTGTATTCGCTATTAAAGAAACACCTCCTGTAGCCCCTCGTGACTGTAAATAACAGTAGGTGTTGATGGAATGCTTCATTTTTATCTGCTGTGAAACAGGCGTGATGGTCTCTGCGTCACTGCGGGATCTGTCGGTTTTCTCACCGTGATAGCGCGCTGATCGCTACGTGTAATAAAACTTGCGAGACTGCGGCGAGAACATCCTTGAATAAAACAAGTAACGCACCATATATTACTGACATCTAACAGCGGTGCCGCTCCATGCAGCCATTTGTCTCTTTCATTTCTCTGACACAGACAAGAGACATTATGATGTCAGCTCGGCAAAGGCTCCCCTAGCTATGTGAAATTTGTTTGTCTTCGCCTGTCATGGTGGAGTCTGTCTCAATCTGTGCGCTATAGCACATTCCACCGTCGCCTTCTCACACTGTCGCCTGCATTATTCATGGATGCAAAGGCCACACATGTATGTCTTGTATATTATTAAACTCTAACATCAAGTAGATGCGTCCTGTCAAGACAGGTTGAGAGGCACCTTCAGTGTTATGGTCTCCTGCTTGAACTTTCTGCCTCGGCATCCACAAACCTAGAAGGATTTGTGTCTCCGGGCTGATGGAGTAACTTCCTAGCCCCCATGTCTTCACTACAGGGAGGGATGGAGGGGCTGCTCAGATCCTGCCAAGATCACACCTCATTATCCAAATGAGACATTAGCATGGGAGGCTCCCTCACTTGCACAGTGCAAGCCACTCCATAAAGCCTCTGCCGGGGGAAAGCACCGAGGGGGGAAGACATTGTGGCTCATTTTTGCATAAAATGGAATAAGGGGGTTGCTCCCTGTGTATTTTTATTTTTTTATTTTTTTTTGGAGAAGAAGAGATAGCCCGGCTGGAGGAGTAAAATGCAAATGTCACCAGGGGAGAGCATGTGAGAGCAGAGCAGCTGAGATCGTAGTGATTTATCTTAACATTTGTTTCTGCATGGCTTGCTGTTTCGGCTCTCCGGAGGATATGCACAGAGAGGAGAGAGGGATGTGGCAGACAGATGGAGCAGGGGGGATTGGCCCGAGCCCCCTTCGGCCCAGCTCACCTCCTCTGTCCTCCTCCTCTTCCTCCTCTTCCTCCTCGCTGTCCACCCGTGTGGTGTTGGATCTGTCACGCCTCCCTGAGAGCCTGATGAAGTAGGTCAGACGCTGTCCCAGGGTCTGACCACTGGCTGCCGAGCTGCTGCTGATGCTGTGTGGTGATTCACTCATTACACACACAGCTCCAAAATAACAACACCGAGAAAGGGGGAAAAAAACAAACAAACAAAAAAAGAAAAAGCTGTGGTAACCAAACAGTGCCCCAACCTCTCCTGGCTTAACATGCACTAATATGCAGATTTGCGCGCTGCATGTCTGCTGACCCAATAACTCGTCTTTACCGCCACACCCACATGCAGGACAGCAAAGCAATATGAGCAAACATTATTTTTTAAAAGAGCGGTGGTGTTTAGGTGCATGCATTGCTCATTAAAGGTGCATTAAAATTATTATCACCACCCCCTGTTGCACAAAATACCCATATTATATCTCCAAGGGGAGGAATTTTGTAGCACTTTCAAACACAACCTCCATGGGGGGATTTCTTGCTCTAATTTGCTCGGTCAGGATTATTGTTTATTTCAGCTATAAATCACCGTACACGTCTGGCAGACGGGCTGCGAATCCTCGGTCACTAGTAAAAAGTCACAGAGATTAGTTTCTGCTGAAGGGAGATGAACACAGAAGGCAGTCTCTGGATGCAAGTTTGTGCATGTTCACACAAACATGCCACAGATGATGTCACCGGAGGTTTGTTTTTTGATGCCAGTATTTCACGGCGTTATCTCCTCCAGCACATCACAATGCTTTCTTATCCATTGGGGGGGGGGGATTTGACAGGGAATTGAATTTGAATTACAAATCTAAGGGGTTTTAATGGCACGAGTGGCATTTACCTACATGTGAGGTGAGCTTATGCTTCTGTAAAATCAGCGATAGCGAAAAAATGTATGTTGACAAACAGGGTAAAATGGTAGATATTGGAAGGGAATAATGCGATATGGTGGAAAAGAGATTTGCCTCAGCTGCGACTCCCCAGGCAGCATGTTAAATTCCTGTCAGTGATGAGCTTTTTATTCGTCGTGGCAGCATTACATTTCCATGACTTCACAACCACTGGCAAATTCAGACAGGGGGAGTAATGAGGATATTTGAAATCACTGAATTAATGTGTCTTCTCCGATTGTCCCCACTCGCTCATTGTGCCGTTCTTTATATGGTGTCGTCACTCCCCAAACCTCTCAAAGGCTCCATCTTCTTTTTTCCTTTTTTTCCCCCCTCTTTGTTGCCACCTCTCAACTTCTTAGAGTAGCCCTCTATTTTTTCTTTTCATCTTCTGTTGTGTGCTGCTTGTTCCTCATTTAGTCATATTAAAACACCACTCCCAGTACCACTCTTTGAAATCCTCTCCCATTTTCCCAGCCTCTGTCATAACCTTGTCCAAGTGATTGCGCTAAGTCTCAGGAATGTTTGTACCTGTCTCTCTCCTCCTTCTTTTCTTCTTGTGTAGACATGACTGGAGCACACCCAGAAACAGTACCTGCAGGACAGAGTTGTGAAACAGTTTCTCTCTACTTTAAAGCCCCCTTCTGCTTCAGACATTCTTTTTCCTTCGGTATCTTTGAACATTCACTGCTTCTGCTGGTTGTTTTGCACCGCGGCTTACACTAAAACACAAACCCCTGTTTTCTGAAGCCACAAATCATTTCTGCTACAAGATATCTAGTTGTTTTTTGTGTTTTTTTGGAGTGGCGTCAAATTTGTTTACCATTTGTTTCTTTTAAAGACCCATTTCTGTTTTAAACAAATGACTCAGACGAAGAACACTCATCGGGTTGTGAAGGAAGCAGATTTTGTCGCTGAAATGTTTGCTGGCAGTAAATCATCCACTCGATCAAGTCAGATGTGACCGTTCACAACGGCATGATTAATCCGATACAAAACGGCGCGGTTGTCGTGCTAAAATAGCTGCAGTGCCTCACGTTATTCATTACCTGTATGCATCTATCACGCGTCTGGATTGAATTATAGCCTTTCATAGCACATCCTGCCCAGCTATTAATCTAAATGGTGCATTTTAGCAGCTGCAACTTAAAGTTTTCCACGGTGGCGCTAATAGACATTTGTTGCCTGGAACAGTGTCAGGGATGTTGTTGTTGTGCTGCAGAGATCTTTTTTATCTATCTGTTGGCAAGTCTAGTGAAGGCTAATGCTAGTGGGACGCCTCCTCCCTCCTCCGTGCTGTCAAACACGTACCGTTTTTACTTTTATTGTGTCCGTAATGTGATTAGTTTGCACCGTAGCCACTGTAATTTCACATACATTCACAGGGGGCGTGGGTTAGACAAAGCTGCTGTGCTGGAGAATATATTTTTGCTATTTTGTTATCTTCATGTGCACACAAGGCCAACAGTGTGACCTTGCAGAGGGATACTAACAGAGCAGTGAGAGCAGGCGGCCCTTTTTGCCAACACACCTTTTTGAAATGCAAAATAAAAGGAGGAGGAGGTGCTCCTACACTGCATTCAATGATCTGATGAGCAATTTCTGGTGTCTATGAGCTTCTGTATCCCTTCCATTCCCATGCTAGTTCCTCATAACTCCTTTAGAAAACTCTCTTTTGTTGTTCCTCTGGGGTGGATGCACTGGCCAGAAAAAAAGCCACAAAAATACCCACATGTTTACAGCTCCTTTCATGTCTGTAGTTTGTATGGACAATGAATCATTCTTCAGTCACTGGTGTTGACATTCACATTCTTGAAGCGCAGGTGTCAAGAGGTAGCGTCACTTGATCCTTTATAGGGATGGAGATCACCTTTGAAGGCATCTTTTTTTTGCAGTTTAAATGGTCTAACCTTGTGCTCTTCACCTTTTTAAATGGTGGTAAATGTGGGGTTTTGGTAACCTTAGAAAGGCAGGGTGAAAAAAGAAAAAGAAAAATCTGCCTAATTAAGATTGAATAAAAGGGACCCGACGAGAGCAAAAACAGATCCTAGCAGAGGAGGGCAGTGAAGGGTAGAAGAGAGGATTACAGGAGACTGTTTTCCCCTGTTCAATTCCTCAGGATTTTTCACCCCTCCTTGGACTTGGTGGGAGGATGTGTTCTCTAGCAGGGGTGACCTGGCTCTGCTCTCTCATTGATGTGTGTAATGAAGGCCTGTGTCTGAATAATCCCATTAGGTGGTCAGATTAAAACCTGAGCTGATATTTGAGACTGTGCCCGGCACCGCTTTAGAAATTGGAGAGCTTTGCTGCCGGCCCTGGGAGAAAGAGTGCAGAAGGAAGAGCAGCTGAGGAGAGCGGTGGTGTTTGGGAGGTCTCTCCTTTTGGACTGATAGAGTGCCATTGTAATTAAAGCTGGGAAGAAGGCTTTGGTAGCTTCTTAGCTTTTTTTTACCCAGTACCATCCTTTTATACCTGAATTATGCTCAGAGATTTATCATTTCCACTAAAGAGCAACTCTAATCAGGTGCAGTGGCTTTGATTCAACAGTTTAGGGCAATGATTTCAGAAAGATTTTCTGCTTATGTGGGAAATTTGTCTCTTATGTTTTGCATGATGAGGATAGCAGAGGTTGTCAGATTTGCTGCCTTCCTTTTTTTTTTTTGCATTCGATTGTATTTAAGAGTAGCTACATTGATGGTTTAATATCTCAGGAACACAGAACAGTTTCGGAGAGATCATTTCCCTGCAATACTGATATGTATTTTATATTCTAACAACCCATATTTTAATAGATATTATTTATATATATAAAACTAAATCTAAACCCCATTTGTGTGAACGAGCTGCATTGAAGCCCTTACATGGTGTCATTTGTTGGTGTATTCATGTAAACGTTTGTCAAATCAGTCGCCTTTGTGTTGCCGATTACATTATGATGCGTCATAAAAGGCTTGTAACAAAGCAGCACAACAGTAGTCACAGTGTCAGAAGCAGTAAATCTTATCTGTAGATTATCTGACTCGTCTTGGCTTGTTGCATACTGTACATTCTAGTTTGCCCCGTGTTGCTCCCTCCTCTGTTTTTGTTCTCGTTTCTTTCAGTCCTCTGCCACACCATTTGCTCAGTAGATGGTGTAACTCTGTTGTTTCTCTCCCTGCCTTCCTGTTGAGGATTCGGCGTTCAACCATTGAAGTTAAACGTGCCTCTGCTCTGCAGGTTTACCCGAGCACTACCTGAGCGCCTCCAGGCTTTGATCATATTTAAGATAAAAGTCTCTTCTGTCTCTGTGCTCCGAGGAGCTCTGCACGATTTATTAAGTGAAGATGTTCGTGTAAAGGACGTCGCTGTCGATGCTTAGTCTTTTCTTCCTATGCTTTATGCTCTCTAAAATGGTGGACTGAATGGCTCTGCTCAGTTGCACATATGGTGTAGTCGTGGATTTAACATATCAGCGTTGCGTAAACATACTGTCTTTGTATTTGCAAGGCAACATCCCAGCCTTCAGACTCTTATTGGCATCTTGGTTAAGGCCATTAGTCTTATTCGCTCTGTTCTAGATTAGAGCTCGTCTGTGACTGATTTTTTATAATTTTCTCTCTTTTCTCCACTGTCCTTACTGAATAATATATATTTTCTCTCTTGGAAGCATATGCTGTTTCTCGCTGTGTGCTCTGCTGCCTGAATGGAAGAGCTTCATGTTTATCAGCTCGCTCGATGCATTGTGGCTGTGTATGCTTGGCTGATGATAATCATCTCTGGCAGTGCTCTTTCATTTCATTACCACCACACTGATGATGAAGATGTCATGTTGTACTACTTTATGCTGGACTGTGCTGCAGTGTAACATTCAGTCTGTTCACTCTGACTTGTTTGAAAGTTGAATTTCTTAACCGAAAGCTCGCATTAATTAATTCTTGCACCGTTCTCTTATTAAATTGTTTCATTTTCCTTCCAAACAGAAGAAACGATGGTTAATGCATGCTGACAAAGCTTCATTCACTTTAATGTATTCAGTCATTTTACTCTTTGATGGTTTTGTGTGCTGGACTGGCTGTTTATTTCACTCTTGCATGCGACTGTTAGAAGCCTTGCCACAGTGTCGGTAAAGGCTCCTGTGGTTGGGGTTGGGGGTCGTCGTGGGTCCTTCCTTTCCCCTCTGCTTTCCCGTCCTTGTCTCCCTTACTTCATCTTTCCTCTTAAAAAAAAAAAAAAAAAAGATCTGCACCTGCACAAACGCACTTCCTCCCACCAGAGCACTGACACACTCCCTTCCATCTGTCTTTTCCTACCCAGAAATCCCTAACAACCAGCCAAATGAGACCGATGAGATCCCGCAGGACACGCACAATGCCGGCGCCGCCATCGGGGGCGCTGTGGGGGGAGTAGCCCTGTTGGGTGTGGCAGCCATACTGCTCTTCATATTCCTGCGCCGCCGCCAGCGCACCTTCAAGGGAGACTACAGCACCAAGAAACACGTGTTCGGAAACGGCTACAGCAAAGCCGGCGGCCTACCAGCTCACCCGCCGATCCCCAAGAACCTGCAGTACCCGGACGACTCGGACGACGAGAAGAAGCCCGCCCAGATCGGCAGCACCGGAGGGTTCGAGGCCGGCGAGCGTGATTTTGATGCCGAAGCAGAGGACCTGAAGAGGCCCTATTTCACTGTGGACGAAGGGGAGAGCCGAGATTATGACGAGCGGACTCTGGCCTTCCAGTATGACCCTGAACCTGAAATAGCCGACGATATGATCTCTCAAACCGACGGCTCTGTCATTTCTAAGAAAGAGTGGTATGTGTAGTGGCATGCAAAACAACCAAACCAAACAACCCTTTGTCCCCCACCTACCTGCATCACCTGCACCGCACCCTTCACCTCCATCCACGACCCCACCCTCACATCTGTCAAACTGCACCGTCACTCCTCTTTTGGTCAACCTAGTTACC